>WWET01006769.1:24861-34890 GCA_011038615.1 Limnodynastes dumerilii | reverse complement strand
CCCCCAATTATACACCATCTGTACTCTCCCCATTCCCCCAATTATACACCATCTGTACTCTCCCCATTCCCCCAATTATATACCATCTGTACTCTCCCCAATCCCCCCAATTATACACCATCTGTACTCTCCTCAATCACTCCCAATTATACACCATCTGTACTCTCCTCAATCACTCCCAATTATACACCATCTGTACTCTCCTCAATCACTCCCAATTATACACCATCTGTACTCTCCTCAATCACTCCCAATTATACACCATCTGTACTCTCCTCAATCACTCCCAATTATACAACCATCTGTACTCTCCCCAATCCCCCCAATTATACACCATCTGTACTCTCCTCAATCACTCCCAATTATACACCATCTGTACTCTCCCCAATCACCCCAATTATACACCATCTGTACTCTCCCAAATCCCCCCCAGAGAAAGGCTTTCAGTTCATGAAACTTTAATGGTCCTGTATCAGCTTCTCATCCTCAAGACAGCCAGTTCCCAGTAGAATAGTCACTAACACTGTACATTTTTTTCTCTCACAGGGATAGCCTGATGATCCATCAGCTCGGACCACACACAGAGGACATAATGACCCTACTGACCATCCACATGTCTCTCTACCAACATCTTCTCATAAACAATCCACACATCTATAAATAGCTGAGTGTCTTCAATTGATGTGCCTTTGTGCTGTCTCTTAGTAATATTTTCTGTAGATGTGATGCTTATTACTAAGCTCTGATTATTATTCATGATTTGAATCTTTAGACTCTATAGATACATTAATGAAATGATTGGGATTTATTATATTCTGTAAGATGTTCTTCTACATTACGCTGTCATTCAATTATTAAATCATGAGAAATGACTGTATAGAATTTAGGAATTTAACTACAATAAAAATAATGGGGTAGATCCAGAACTATGTTTGCCGTACGTTTATTCGCGTAGCGTATTTTCATGTGGGTATATTCTATACACTTCCCTAGTAACACCGATTGAACATAAGCATGCGCAATACTTACAAAAAGGCGATTTTACGTCTCCGCCACGCGTAAATTCGCCCCGAAGCATTGTTCTGGATCAGGCCCGATGACATGAATGTGAAGGAGACGATAATTCCATTATTTTATGTGTTACTAAAGTTCATTGAATCTAGTGATCTGTAGATTTCTATAGGAGACAAACCATCACATTACACCCACCACCATCCCCAACCTCCATGATGTAATATAACATCTTATTGGATGCACCAAAAATAGAAGAAATTAGACCAGATTAAGAATGAATAATGAGAGCCGGAGAACGCAAGTGGTGCACGTGATTCGGGCTGTGTGGGTGCATGCGCACAGCTGATGTTACGAATTAAAACATACTGAACGTAAGGAACTGGTGTCTGTACATTCCCAGATCCGAATGTCAGGACATGAAGACACTCAGTGTGATCCATTATAGACATTGGGGTAGATCCAGAACTACGTGTGCAATAGTTTTCACGCGTAGTGTATTTTCGCACACGTATGTTCTATACACTCCCCTAGGCACACCCCTTGAATGTACGTATTTCACTGAGTCCCTACCTTAACTTAACTTTTTTTGCGTAACAACGTACGTCCGCTAACAGACGTAAAGACTACGTGAACGTACGCTGCTTAGCACGCCCATACTGTACAATTTAAATACAAACCTCCACCTACTTCACGTTAATCGAACATAAGCGTAATATCGGCTGTAAACGCAATGCGCATGCGCATAATGACAACTTCCGGCCGTACCAAAGACCTTTTCGTAGCGGCGATTCGGGCGTCCATATTGTGTGCGTATTTTCCGGCGACGGGGAGTGTTTATAGTACGAAGTCAGTACTCGACAAACCCTACCATAACTTTTATGTTCATACCCGCGGCCGTGCGCACGTTCATTGCGTATTAACGACACTTAACACGCCCATACTGTACAATTTAAATGCCTCGCCCCGCCCTCGGTGTGTGGTTACGGCTTTCATATGGCAGGCTCGCCCCCATGAGCGGTAATACGAAGCGATTCCGATTAAGGCCCATACGCAAAGATAACATGAGCGTATCATATGCCATACGCATGTGCAGTAAGTACAAATGACAGTTTTTTCGCATACGACCGCTGTATACCCGCACACTATGTCTATATTTGTCTGTGTCCATGTCAGTGTCTATGTCTATGTCAGTGTCTATCTCATGGTTAAATGTCAGTGTTACACTAAAGTTATGCGCCTGTGTGTTGTGCTCTTGTATTCCTGTGTGTGGTCATCTTGCGCTCCTGTATGTTGTCCTCTTGTGCTCATGTGTGTTGTCCTCCTGCGCTCCCATGTGTTGTCCTCTTGCTCTCCTGTGTGTTGTGCTCTTGCACTCCTCTGTGTTGTCCTCCTGTGTGTTGTCCTCTTGCACTCCTCTGTGTTGTCCTCTTGCACTCCTGGGTGTTGTCCTATTGCGCTCCTGTGTGTTGTGCTCTTGCACTCTTCTGTGTTGTCCTCCTGTGCTCATGTGTGTTGTCCTTTTGCTCTCCCATGTGTTGTGCTCTTGCGCTCCTGTATGTTGTCCTCTTGCGCTCCTGTGTGTTGTCCTCTTGAGCTCCTGTGTGTTGTCCTCTTGCGCTCCTGTGTGTTGTATTCTTGTGCCCCTGTGTGTTGTCCTCTTACGCTCCTGTGTGTTGTATTCTTGCGCTCCTGTGTGTTGTCCTCTTGCGCTCCTGTGTGTTGTCCTTTTGCACTCCTGTGTGTTGTGCTCTTGCTCTCCTGTGTGTTTCCTCTTGCACTCCTCTGTATTGTCCTCTTGCACTCCTCTGTGTTGTCCTCCTGTGCTCCTGTGTGTTGTCCTCTTGCGTTCCTGTGTGTTGTTGTCACAGCAGCTGCTGCTATGTGCAGACGGCTAGCTGATTCCTTACCTTCGCTCCCTGCTCTGGCACACTCTGCGGTTGCTTCCCCGGCCGACGGCTACCCTAGCGACGGTGTCACAGCAACCAGCTACACGTGGACGCCGCGTCTCTCCCAGGCGCGCGCTCCACGTTGGGTAGATCCATTGGATAATATTTCTGTCAGTTTGGGAAGCACCTCCTACCCTCTCAGGGAATCTGCTGTAGTAAACAATCACTCTCTCACTACCCTTATTTAACCCCCACTCTGTCACTTCCTAGACTCCGGTTATAGCTCTGCCTGTCAGTTCTGTTACCTGCTTTATCTCTCGTGTGCCTAGTGCCTTGCCTTGTGCTTGCCTAGTGATCTGACCATTGTTTGACCACTTACCTTGCTTAGTCCTTGCCTAGATTTCCTATTGTCTATTTACCCCTGGTTCTCCCTCCTTATTGTGCCTACCTACCTTACATACCTAACCTTTCCTGGAGTGTTTGTACTTGTTACCCCTTTGTATGAGTGTTCACATGCAAGCCCTAGTACGTCTTGTTTGGTCCTGTGACCTACCATTTGACCGCCTTGCCATGTTCAGTGTTCCATGTAGTCTGTTTCAGGTCGGTCTCTTCCGGCCTGGTCTGCTTCCGTCTTGCTCCATCTTCCCCTCTATCTCTTACAGCTGTTAACTTCAGGTTTCCTTTCGTCCTTCCAGAAGTCTGATTTAACAGGGCACGTCCTGCTACTGGGGCGCAGCCAATTCCATTCCCACCATCAGGGGCTCTGGTGAAAACCACCTGGTAGCAAAGTCTCCGTGCCCTGGAAGTCGACTTCACTATTGTTTCTCTGCTGTCCTTCGGCCACACTGGTCCCCGACCCAGGTGGGAGAAATGATGATGGAAAAGTTCTTAATGAATCTCCTGTAGTAATTAGAGAATCCCTCGAATCTTTGTATGGCCTTAAGGTTGTTAAGCTGTACCCACTCCAACACAGCTTTGACTTTCTCTGGGTCCATAGAGAATCCCTGCGGGGAGATGACATACCCTAGGAAGGTCACTTTTTGGTCCTCAAATTCACATTTTTCCAGCTTTGCGTACAAGTGATTCTGTCTCCGTTTTTGGAGTACCTGGCGAACATGACAGCGATGAGTTTCAATGGAAGGTGAGTAAATCAGGATGTCATCCAAATAAACCACAATGAATTTTCCCAGGTACTGCCATAATACATCATTTATTAAGTCTTAAAATACTGCTGGCGCATTGCAAAGTCCAAATGGCATAAAAAGATATTCATAATGTCCAGAATGAGTATTAAATTCCGTTTTCCATTCGTCACCTTCACGGATTCTAATGAGGTTATATGCTCCCTGCAGGTCAATTTTAGTGTACACTTGTGCAACTTTCAGTTGGTCAAATAAATTTGAGATCAGCGGGAGTGGGTACGAGTTCCGAATCGTGATCTTGTTCAGTCCCCGGTAGTCTATGCAGGGTCTCAAAGAACCATTTTTTTGCCCACAAAGAAAACCCCTGCTCCTACCGGGGATTTAGAAGGCCTTATTAAACCTTTCTGTAGATTTTCTTGAATATACTCATCCATGACCTTGGCTTCTGACTGTGCCAAAGAGAATAGTCTACCTTTGGGTAGTTTGGCATCTGGAATGAGATCAATGGCACAGTCATAGGAATAATGTGGTGGAAGATGATCAGCAGATGACTTGGAAAAGATGTCTGTAAAATCAGCATATTGAGCGGACAGGCCCTCAGGTCTTTGGCTGACTGCTCGAATGGGGAGTGCCAGGCAGGATAAGGCACACTCAGGTCCCCACTGTGTAATGTCACCACTGTCCCAATTAATGTGAGGAATATGTTGTTGCAGCCACGGATGTCCCAGAATAATGCCTACATGGGGGCAGGAAATAATCAGGAATTGTATAGTCTCTGAATGGCAAAGTCCCACACATAGTACAACCTCCTCAGTTCTTTGGTTTATACGGCCTCCAGAAAGGGGTTCCCCATCAAGGCCGTAAGCAACAATTGGATTCCTTAAGTTCTGAGTGGGGACCCCTAAGGACTGGACAAGGTCAGAGTCAATGAAGTTACCTGCGGCCCCACTGTCAACAAATGCATTGGTCTGGAGTTGGGTACCGTGGTACTTAACAATAGCAAGAACTAGAAGGTAATTTTTCGAAGAGAACAATGAACACCCCAGCCAGACCTCTTCTGCATCCGACTGGACAATCAGTTTCCCGACAACTATATCTTCTTTGGACACTGATTGCCCCTGTGTCCTTTATCACAGCAATAGAAGCAGAGCCCCATGGTCCGCCGGCGATCTTTCTCCTGTGTGCTGATATGAAATGACCCAAGCTGCATGGGCTCATCATTGGGCAGCGTCTCGCTGGTAGTGGCGACAGTAGTGAAGTTCAAGGAAGCACCTCGCTCTGTCGACCGTTCCTTAAGGTGCCTATCAAGGTTGATGGCCAGACGCATAAGGTCCTCAAGCGTTTCAGCCACAGGATACTGCACCATAATGTCTTTGACAGGGTCAGATAGGCCTATGCGGAATTGGCACCGAAGGGCCGGATCGTTCCATATGCAGTCCACGGCCCATCTACGGAATTCAGCAGAATATTCCTCCCTAGTCCGGCGATCTTGGCGGATGGTACGTAGTCTGGCTTCAGCGGTGGCGGATTGATCAGGATCGTTGTATAGAAGTACCAGGGCCGAGAAGAAAGTGTCCACGGATTGTCGGGCAGGATTTTCGGGAGACAGTCCATATGCCCAAGTCTGGGGGTCTCCCTGCAACCATGAAATAATCAGTCCTACCTTTTGTCTTTCATTTCCAGAAGAAGAAGGATGCAGTTCAAAGTAGAGCTTGCAGCTTTCTTTAAATGCCCAGAACTTGCTGCGATCTCCAGAAAAGCGGTCTGGAGTCTGGACCTTGATGTCTGTGATTATACCCCCGGAGGCAACAGGGGGTGATGCAGCTGGAGGGAGGCTGAGAGCAGCAATAGCCTGATCTTGGTGGTTTACTTTCAGTGTCAGGTCTTGGATGATTTGTCCCAGGTTGGATTCCTGGGTGATGAGAGCTTTTATGGCCTCAGTGGCAGCTTGATCCATGAGGCCTATGTACTGGTTGGTTATAATGTTACAGTCGGCCAAAGGGATTTTCCCCGGGGGCCCGGAATCTATGTCAGCACCAGGTGTTCACTAGAGCCTCTAGTGGTGAGGATAGTCTGGGCTGCTGGTCTGACAGGTCGTGCCCCCGGCGATAGTCCCAGAGGGGTACTGCAGCGTAGTTAATGTTAACAGGAAAGAGGTACCAACTGGAACCCTTGCATACACGGTAAAAGATAAGTAACACACACTGAAACTCTCAAAAACAGTAATGTGGTTTTTATTGCAAAATACTGGAACCCTCATACACAGTACAGCAAAGATGAATGTACACCCTTGTAAACATATACAATAAATGAGTATACCAATATGAACCCAAATGCAGAGGAACAATGGAGGAGGATTATACTAGCACTGGAGGTGTTACAGGCTGAACTCCTAATCAGGAAGGTATACAAAATAAGGGTGCTGCAGCAAAGGAAGAACTTGGTGCACAACAAGTCCCAGGATGGAACAGGGGACTGAGCTGTCAGGATGTTAAACAGCACAATAGGTAAAGACAGATGGAACAGTCTACCAATAACAACATTGCAAGCTGGAATATACAGCGGAGCAAAAGCTCAATACACACCGAAGATGACACACACTCAGTGGAATACACGCACAGCAGAACACACCGGAGATAACAACTACACAGCGGTAAAACAAACTGGCGGCTACACTCACGAGCAAAAGGCAATGCTGCGAGGAGATGTAAAACACTGGAGAACTACAAATGAGCTCCACACACTGCTAGATGGCAAAAGCAGGTAACGCACACAACACGTGGCAGATCAAACACACACCCGACAGGACGGAGCAATGTGAGATGGTAAACACACGCACGCACCACTCAGGAGTGGGGTAGAGACCGTAACCTGTCCGTGGCTGAGGCCGCCAGCGGGAGTAGCAAACTACTCTCGCCGCGCACCACACCACACAGGGGGTCAACAACAATAACACTGTCCTCCTGTGCTCCTGTGTGTTGTCCTCTTGCTCTCTCCTGTGTTGCCCTCCTGCGCTCCTGTGTGTTGCGCTCTGTGTGTTGTCCTCTTGCGCTCCTGTGTGTTGTCCTCTTGTCCTCCCGTGTGTTGTGCTCTTGCGTTCCTGTGTGTTGTCCTCTTGCACTCCTGTGTATTTTCCTCCTACACTCTTGTGTGTTGTGCTCTTGCGCTCCTGTGTGTTGTCCTCTTGCGCTCCTGTGTAGTGTCTTCCTGCACTCTTGTGTGTTGTGCTCTTGTGCTCCTGTGTGTTGTCCTCTTGCGCTCCTGTTTTTTGTCCTCTTGCATTCTTGTGTGTTTTGCTCTTGTGCTCCTGTGTGTTGTCCTTTTGTGCTCACCTGTTTTGTCCTCTTGCTCTCCCATGTGTTGTACTCTTGTGCTCCTATGTGTTGTCCTATTGCGATCCTGTGTGTTGTGCTCTTGCGCTCCTGTGTGTTGTCCTCCTGCGCTCCTGTGTGTTGTGCTCTTGCACTCCTGTGTGTGGGTTACAGGCTGCTGGGTTACTCAGATCAGACAGTGAATGGATTAGAGATTAGCAAATCTGTGGGTCACAGGATGCTGGGTTACTGGGGAATGGATTAAAGATTAGCTAATCTCTGGGTCACAGGATGCTAGGTTACTGGGGAGTGGATTAGAGATTAGCTAATCTGTGGGTCACAGGATGCTGGTTTACAGGGAAATGGATTATAGATGAGCTAATCTATAGGTCACAGGATGCTGGGTTATTGTGGAATGGATTAGAGATTAGCTACTATGTAGGTCACAGGATGCTGGGTTACTGGGGAATGGATTAGAGAGTAGCTAATCTGTGTGTCACAGGATGCTGGGTTACTGGGGAATTGATTAGAAATTAGCTAATATGTGGGTCACAGGATACAGCAGATGAAATTCTTGAAGCAAATTGATGTTTTATTAGTTCTGGTTATAAGAACATGGAAAATTATCTTCAATATAAAATACAGATTAATTTATACTGTTTTTAACACGTTAGGAGGGGTAAAACCTGCTCCCCATCCCCCCTTCCCTATAGGTTCCACAACATCTGAGATCTTTCATGCAATATTTACCATCAGGATGTATTTCCACTACACCTTAATTGAATATAATTTAATTTAGCAACATTTGCACAAATCTGTGAACTTTTCTGTTATGTCAATTTCACATCACGGGATTTAGAACTCGGGTCTTTGCTGGGCAAATTGCTGTGTAAAAATAAAAAAGCCACGTTATAAATCCACCCATAACCTGAGAAATTCCTGGGCCTGATCCTTTCACATGTGCCACAAATTTACCAGGACTGCCCTGGCAAGTAACTGAATCAGCCAAAGAGGAGCAAAAAATTAAAGGGGCTTTAACTTTTTATCGATATACAAGACTTAAAAAAAAGAGGACTTGAAAGGAGACAGAGGCATTTCAATTACTAGTAGGTCTCCTTTCTGGTCCGGCTTCAGTTCTGCTATTTGTCGTATGACTTTAGTACTTGTATGTCGTTTCTGGTCCGCCCGGAGGCGCACAGTGGAACTGCAGGTGGCCGGACAAGAAATGAGTTCTGCAAGTACTACAAAATGATGACTGTCTCCAGGGCCGGTGATAGGGTGTTCAGTGCCCCGTGCAAACTTTACATTTGCACCCACCTGTTTATCAATTTCACATTATAGGTAATAGAGTATAGAATCCATGTAAGCATCATAAAACCACAATAAATGAAAGCAAATCATAGTCACTACTATACAATACAAAAAGACTCCTAGGGGTATATTTACAAAGCTCGAGTTTGGCCAAATTGCCTCAACTCCCGGGAGTTTGGAGGCAATTTGGCCAACACCATACTAGCGACGGCGGCCGTAGCTCAGGATTAGGCCCAAAGTCCCGGGAGTTTAGCCTTTAGAAAATTCAACTCGCCAAACATTGCGGGACAAAAATTGTCCAGATGTTTGACATGCAAAAAATACAGCTCACCGGATTCACTAAAGGCGATTTGTCTAAATCGACCTTTAGATCGCCGGCAAATCACAGAAAACAAAACTGCATGCTGTGTGGGGCGCTTTCAATGATGATGTTATACAACACACAATACATTCCTACACGGTTAGTATAGTCAGTGCCACCGAGAGGGGGGGTACTAATTAACCAGGCCCAAACTGTCATAAGGGTCCGGGCTGCTCTGCCATTAATTTTTTTTTTTTTTTAAATAAAGGCTTGCATCTTTAATTTTCCACACTTGCCTTTGTTTTTTTTTCTGTTTTGTTCTTCTTGGGGGGGCTGGTTTTGTCAGCTGTCGATCAACCCTTTGGGGGGGGGGGCGTTGGACATGCCTGTGATTATGAGAGTGCTCTGCGGGGGAGGATGCAGTGGTTGGTGCTGCTGTCTGTGAAATAATACTACGCAATCCAGCCCCACTCTCTAAATCTGGCCCACAAGCCTAGCGTTCCCAACAGTGCATTGCGCGCGGGCATCACGTGGGGATATCAGGCGCACTGCCGCACACTCTGCAAACAGACGAGGAGCATGTGGAAGAAGAAGACTTTGTGCAAAGAGTGAAGAGCACCTGTTGTACCTGTAAGAAGGTTCCTGGAAAATACCTAAAAAGGTAAGTGTTAATTATAAATCATTCAGGAATATTATTAATTAATTGTAATTATTAATGTATGTTTAATTACATGTTATTTTTTAGGTTTTGGCAGCGGGTTCCACAAATAGTAATCAAATAGTAATCAACTTTGGGGATGGGGGCCCTAGAAGTTGCTGTACCAGGGCCCATAATTCCTCTTGGCGGCCCTGAGTATAGTACACGGTGGCCACCGGAGGTAAATGCACACATTAGGGGACATTATTAGTCAGGGAAAATGTTTATTTTACACACTTATAATAATGTTTTTTTTTTCACGCACCCCACACTGCGCAGCATGTTTAGAAGTCTTACCATGCTGACGCTGATATTACTACAAGGCTAAGCAATGATGAGCCTTGTAGTTCTATCAGCGTAGCATGGC
>WWET01006768.1:40024-54634 GCA_011038615.1 Limnodynastes dumerilii | reverse complement strand
TAATGCGACCCTAAGTGCGGCGGAAATATACGGACCTAAGGATTTGCATAGAAATGGGCGGGGGGGCATTTAGATGAGGGAAAGTGGGCGCGCTGACAGAGTTAGGGCCCTAAATATACGCAACTAATACATATAGGGTTGGAAGTGAGTGCGGCCAGTTAGGGCAAGTCTATGGAGGTGGAAGTTTAGGTCCGGCCGGAGGTGGCGAGGAGAGTGACTGTTTATTCTTGTGGGTGTAACCTGTTCCGACCTGCCACTTAGATGCGTATATTTGCGGCCCGATCGCCGACGGATCTCTGAATCAGGCCCCAGGAGAACAAGGCTATTTCCTAAATCATGTGTATCTAGTAGAGCGAACCTAACAACATAATATAAATCTCCTACTTACCATTGTAATGATATAGAGATGTTACAGCTATTAATGCTGTGTAGTGACCTCAACCTTTATGGGTCCAGGTTGTTCATGATCTGTATATAATGTCTTGCCTTTGTTGGTGTTACGTTGGGAGCGCTGTGCTTACCGCTCCCCTCTCCACGCGTCTAATGTCTTGCCTTTGTTGGGTTGTCAAAGACCCCCAAGACTAATTCTTTATCCCAGTAATTGAGATATATATTTTTTAATTGTGTTTATTGATTTTTCCAGAACATACAGAAAAAACAAAACAATCCTTAAATAAGCTCCCACCCCACTGATCCCCTTCTAATAAAGTTCATTTAAGGGGACCATATTTTCAAAGTATACATTAAATCATTAAACAGTATACATGTGTCTGTATAACAATTCTAACAGAGTAATGTCTGCAATACTAAGGTCTGGCCCATTGATGGTAAGAAGGAAAGCAACAGCAAAGTCGGTGAAATTATAGGAGCGGGTAAGAACTTCAGCAAATGAGAGACATTAAAGGGAAAACATGCCTTAATACAATACTTAAAAGCATTACATGCAGGGAGGAATCTTAGGTCAAATTGCCTACATAATTTAAAATAGACAAAAGGGAAGGCATTTTATAGGTACATTCAATACCGCAAGAGTCTAGTATAGGACCTAAAACTCATCATGAGCTTCTGTATGCAGAACCGCCAGGAGTTAACTCAATGAGGGGCCCAGATTTTATAGAAACGATCAAGCGACTTGCGCCTGGTGTGGACAAACCGCTTGTGGTTCAGAGTTGTATTAACTAGTCTATCACAATTATGGAAGGAGGGGGCCATCCATTTCCGGGCCACTAACGAGTAATTGAGATATTTAGCTATAACCGGTTTGCCCCTGTCTGTGGCCTCCGGTCCCAGCCTGTGTGCTCAATAACCATAGAAGTGCATGAGAGGCCAAGTGCTTGAGGTAGTCGTACTGTAAGAAGTCATGATCCTTAATCTTTTCAGGCATCCCTATGAAGCGCAAGCTGTTGCACCGGAGGCAATTCACAAGGTCGTATCCTTTCTCTTGCAGGGACTTGATAGTTGAATCTGCATCCTGCAGAGCAGCCATTGCATCATCCAAGTCCCCAACCCTTGTCTCCAAGGAGGTAATATATTTATTGGGCCGTATGCAGAGCTTTAAGACCGCGTATACACAATCTACGTTGCAACGTAGATAACGTTACAGAATTACTGCGCATGCGCAGTAAAACATATCGGAAAACTCTCTAGGCTCTGCATACGGCCCATTATGTGCATATAACTGGGATGCCATAAGGTCATGATAAACTGGAAACTGTCAAGTCTCTGTTTTATAGAAGGCATAATAACAGCCAATATTTATTTGGCTACTTCAGATGTAGATTGGGGATAAAGAGACACAGAGGAAGTAAGTTGTGAGTGTTGGGTGGGAATTTAGTAGCTTGGGACCGGATTCACACTTGCGAGTGTGATCCGTAGGTGTGGATACACATGTATCCGCACCTACTTCTCTGGTCCCCTCCCCACCCTGCCCCGCCCCCCATTTTTAGGTACCTTATGGCACTAACGAGTTCTCATCTCTATCTCTACATAGATAGATATGAGAATAATGTGCTGTACCAGGACCCAGAAATTCTCTGGGCAGCCATGTGCATGGGATGCACTATGTGTATGTATCTGGAATGTACTATGTATGTACGTGTGTGTATGTATGTATATTGGATGCACTGTGTGTGTGTGTATGTTTATGGGGTGCATTGTGTTTGTGGGTGTATATGGAGTGCACTGTGTGTATATATGCATATATAGTGCACTGTGTGTGTGTATTTGTATATGGAGTACATTGTGAGTGTGTATATCTATATGGGGTGCACTGTTTGTTTGTGACTGTGTTTGTGTGTGTTTATGTATGTGGGGTGCACTGTGTGTGTGTGTGTGAGAGAGAGTGAGATTTATTGTAGTAGAAAAAAAATAGTAAGTGCTATCTTACACACCAAAAATAAAATGCAATGTACAAATTAAATAAATTAAAGTTGCCCCAGTTATTGCAATATGATAATATAACTTTATTAAATAAAAAATAATAAATGAAAATGTTTTTATTTCGCACTTTACAAAGCACCATTCCAATTTTTTACATGTTCAACACCACACAAACTGCCAGATTTACAAATTTAAATCCATTGTAAAACCACCATTCAAACCACCAAAAAAAAAAGCAGGTGGTTTTGTTAATGCACTGGCTGCCATGTGATGTTGGAGCATGCTGGCGCTGTCACAGCTTATATATAGAGGCTGCGGCTGTCAGGTCTGGCATTAGTGGAGGAAGATGTTGAAAGCAAGACATCTTGTAAAGGGAATGTGTTCTTTTATTCAAGCATTCCTGGGATTACAAGTTTAGAAGAGAGAGAACCATGAAGAATTTAAGCCGGTAATAATTAATGGCTTTTTTTATTTAAAACATTTCATATTTCATTGATCAGTAATGTCTTCATATGGGGCCGCACATTTGGGGCACTACATACTGCATCAGACCCTGGTGACAGTGCATGCTGGCACTTGTGGTTCCACAAGCGACAGCATGCCCTGGCAGCCATGAGTAGGGCGGCCATCGGAGGTGACAGCCAGGACAGTTGTCCCGTGCTCGGAGCTGGTGGGGCCCACCAATTGATTTTCTTTGCTCTGCAGTAGCAGGTCTTGGCTGTATCCTACCGTTGACACTTGCTGCTGAGAGCTGTAGGTTAGTGGGCCAATGCTCAGGGTAGAACTTATCTGCTCACTGACCCGCTGCTAATGCTCCCTATGTGATGTCACTGATGACGTTACGTAGGGGCCAGGGCTGCGGATGTGTCTCAGGCCCCACATTTCTGACAGTGGCCCTAGCCATGGGCATGCTATCGCTTGGAATAATACAAGTGTCAGCGTACTCCAGCGTTACAGGCAGTCAGAAAATAAAACAGATATTTTGAATGTTTTATAATGTATTAGTACATATACAGTATATGTTTCTTTTAATATATCCCAAACTGCAGCATTTACATAAAAAAGCCAGTGGTTTGAAACATTTTAAACCGCACGACATTACCAGCAGTTTTAAATGTGTCATTTAAACTGTACAATAGTATATGGCAGTTTGAGAGTCAAACTGCCATAAAAAGTTGGCGATGTGTGCAGGTTTTATTCCGCTGCCAAAATTTCAGATTGGAAAATTTACCCAGAGTTGCCTACTTTTTATTTCTTTCCTCTGGGAGATTTTGGAGGGAAGAAATAGATTCTGGTATGGGGATGGGGCTTAATATTGTGATTTATGCAAATTGTGGCATTAAATCCCACCCCTGTCAATCACTACTCTAATCCCTAGTGCATGACATCATCAAGTTTCGCCCATTCCTAGTATTTCTAGGGATTACAATAAAGATTGACAGGAGTTGGGACTTGCGGGAGGTTTTCTGTGAATTTACCATTTATTGTGTAGTGAGTACCTGATTCACACTTAAGAGTAAAATTGCGAACTTACCTAAATATAATCACTCAAAATATCTGCAATACCAACTCAGAGAAAATAAAGATTAACCACTCCCCCGTGTCGGGAGTGCAAGGTAAGGACGTAAGTCTTTCCTGCGTATAATTAGGTACGTGCGGATGTTATTAGCTGTTAAGCAGTCATGCGTTTAGGTGCTTAAAATTGCTTCTTATTCAAAGATACATAACTAAACGCAATGATTAGGCTTTGGAAAATAAAAAAAATGTTATTTTCAAAAAACAGCACATACACTCATTAACATATGTAAACAAAAGTAATAATAATAATAATCATGACATACTTTACAATATACATAAACACATACTGCATGAAATTAGAAATAAAATAATCCACTATATATAGAGACTTTCATAAAAAAATTAAAAAGCATTTAAAAAATAAAAACAACACAAACAACCAACACAGTTAAATGTAAGTAAATGTAATGGTGTTTGTTCACAACATTTTTAATAAAAAAAAAAAAACCTTCACAAACTCTAACCAAGGCACCTTTACAAGGTTAAAGTCTTGCACAAAATGTAAAATCAGCATAGGATTAAATAAATGAGCCTTTGTTTGTTTTATTTAAAAACACACATCCACTGATTATAAACATGCAGCAAGTGTGGGCTGACCTAAGTAAGAAAAGACAAATGGCCTCACAGCAAAAAACACGGGACTCGTTACGTGCTGATGTGTGCATCAGTCCTAAGTCTGACATCCATATATGTGAATCAGTCAGCCATAGTTTCTGTGCGTATATCTGGGTTCTGGGCATGCGCAGTTTAACTGATCGTAAAAATACGCACGTAGATTCTACACTTAAGTGTGAATATGGTCCACTGTCCTGAGCGGCCATTTCAGCATTTCAGGAGAAGTTGAGCCTCCTGAGTGTGTCCCTTCTTCAGACTTCTAATATAGGTTACATGTGTAACATGGGTTATATCAAGCAGTCTGGAAATCTGACACACTAAAGTACTTCATGGGTTGTGAGATAAACCCTATACACTTTAATGTGGTTATCCTGCTCCATAATCCATCAGATGGGTTGCAAATTCAACATACTAAAATATATGGGGGTTAGGAGATGGCACAACAAAGTATATATGATAACCCACATATACCTTAATGTGCTTATACTGATCCTAAATCTATTAGATGATTTGCAGTTCTGTATAGCCACACTAAAGTATATGTGGGTTATGAGCTGATATGTGAGACTCATAATCTACATATACTTTAATGTGCTTATATTGACCTGCAGTCTATTAAATGGGTATTTAGAAACCTCCCAAAATTCTGCATTTGTCACTGCACTGAGTGACAGGAACAGAAGAGGAAAAGCAGGTAATAAAGATTTAGTATAGAAATGGGAAAGTATATTTGGGGTTAATGAGATGCAGGGGCATGGGATGGCAGGCAGTTGAGGAGAAATGGAAGGGTGGTTGGAAAGAGACAGGGGCCAGAAAGAGAGAAACAAGTTGTTATGGGGTCATATGGAAATCCACAGTGACTATGTTAATAATAGGACCTCCCATGTCCCCCATATTAGAGTTTAATATGCCTCAATACTCCAACATAGCTTAATATGGGACACACTGGGCATTTTAAACCCTGCTGTGGGGAATGTTATCCTATTACAGTAGTTAATATGTTTAATTAAAACATGGGAGTGTACAATGCAAGGATTACAATTTGCTTACAGTTTAAGATTACTTTCTGATAAAATGGTAGAGCAACCAGTGAAATGCGTCAAGCCTATTTTACTAGTATATTAAAGCTATTGGACTTTGATATATACCTCCAGTAATCTATTGGCCATATTAGCAAAGGCGGAACAGCAAAAGCACTTGCAAATTAAAGTGGGGCACTTTCGGACTAAAGATCATCCGATATTGTATTCTGTGAGAGACTCCCTCTCTCTTGTAGAATAGACCTTTAACGCTGCAAGAACCGACCAGGGGGTCAGGCTCTCCATTGTATGGTAATACACACCAAAAAACATGCTGGTATGTCAATTGGCTGCTGAATAAATTAACCTTAGTCTGTGGGTGTGTGTATTAGGGAACTTAAAATGTAGCTCCAATGGGGCATGGACTGATATGAATGTGAAATACTCTCTGTAAAGTGCTACGTAATCTCATAGCAGTTGCAATATCCGGTAAGAAAATGTCATTACCTAAAAAGAGACATCCGAAAAGTCCCTTTATCGAATACTTACCTTTTTCTACTTTTTTTAATGAATGGGTGAGTATGCTGTTCGGCATACTTCACCCATTCACTTTCGCAATCCGCAATATCCCTCTGCCTCACCGAGATATCTCTCTGCCGCACCTCCGCCGCTGCTCGTCAGACCAGGGACAGGTAAATTATCTGTGCCGGGTAGGGAGGGTTAGGGTCAGGCTGTAGGGGAGGGATGGTTAGGGTCAGACTGAGGGAGATGGTGGGTTAGGGTCAGGCTGCAATTAAGGGAGGGTTAGGGTCAGGCTGCCAGGAAGGGAGGGTTAGGGTTAGGGTAGTGAGAGGGGAGGGTTAGGGTAAGAATTAGGGAATGGACTTGGGGGACTATTTTTTTTTTTTTTTTAAACTTCCACGGGGGACTATTTTTTAATAACTTTTCAGAGCACCGAAAGCTCGGTGCTCCGTGGATCGATTGCAATGCCTCCTTGAAAATATGAATTTTCGAAATTCAGATTTTCTTTGTGGGGACCCACACCCATCTCATAGCGCTTTATAAGAACCTGTTAATAAATAAGCAAATCCCTTTGGAGCAGCTGTGTTAAGTGTATATATTATTGGTGGAAATATTTATCACACAGTCCATAGCGTTAATTAGCTGCTGTTTCTTTATATTTGTTAATAAATAATGAAATTAATAAATAATACCATCGCTACCTATATGTGCGGCTGAGAAGGTTTTGAAAGCTATTTATTCTTTCAAATTTTAAGTCTGCTAACAGCATTACAGTGTTGCTGCCTTATGTGTGAGTTTCCGTCTACCAAAGGGATCTTTTACACACAAACATTCTCCACATTTGCTGATAGTGTACCTGTGTAAATTTTTGTGAATGCAGCACCAAGTAACACTAAATGGAACTCAGGCTTTAAGAATAGAGCTCCCAAATAAATTAATAATAAGTTTGTAGCTATAATCCAGGGACAGTATGAGACTTTAACCAGAGGAGTGCCATATACCATTTAATTACACTGAATGGACTGGATCCAGACTTAAGTAGGTGCTTGAAATTTGTTATTCCTGGGCTAAACCATGTTGATTGCAGGGGAGTCATATTTCATCTGTTGCAAACAGTATTAGAGTTGAGAGGTGATATTTCCTATACCAAGTCAAAATAACAGTGTGATAGTAAAGCTGGTCAGTATCTGTGTGCAGTAAGCAATTCAAAGATATAACCCTGCATGCACATCTCATATGTAGCATTATGTTACAGCATATGTAAGTCAGATAGTTTTCTCAAGTCTAGATCTGGCCCTAAGACTTTACATTTAATACTTTATGGTTTCAAAACTTTAAATCTGTACAACTTTAAGACATTACGGTTTAAGGGCCAGCCATCCGTATGACAGCTGACTTATGCGTTCCTCGTGCGTAATTCAGCTGTCCAAAAATGTTTGTATTTATGGTCTAAAAGACCGCATATACGCAATCTACGTATCGAAACGATACGCAGATTACGTACAATAGCTACTAAGCATGCGCAGTAGCTATTGTTCAGTGAATTACGTCCGTCTATGGAAGACGGACGTAGTTCTGAATCCGGCCCATTGTTGTTTACTGCCATAAAAAGCATATCATTTTTGACTTTTTAAAAAAATTCTTTCTCTTTTTCATTGCTGTTGGTCTCCTAATCATCTGATTTCAGCTCCCAATCAGCGAGCTGGGCACTCTATTTAAACCTGCTCCACAGTTCTTTCATTGCCAGAACAACATATGCTTACTCCACCTGGTTCTGTTATTCCTCGTGTATACTCTGCAAACAAGTGCAGTTTGTATTCTGCCACTCTGACCTGCACTGTAATTTGCAAGTTCCTGTTGTTTCCATCTTTCTGCAAGACTCTCTTGCCCTACAAACCTACCACAATACGTGTAGAGTCCTGAAAACTATAAGTCTGCTCATGTGAGTCATGCATACTCACCTGAGCCTCAAACTGGTAAGGGCTTTTGTGTATACCATCTGCATATTTTATCTGAACAATATCTTGCAAACTGCTACTGGTACTTACCCTGAGCTACTGCTTCTGTGGAATGTATATGAAGTTGCCTTTGTGATGCCTATTGCTATTGTTTCTGTTAACCTATAACCCAGAAACTGCTTCTGTGCACTTTATTGGCAGTTGCCTCTGTGACTCTGTGCTACTCCTAATAATCATACCGACACTGTGTATTACATATGCTATGTGAGTGATAATGATGTGCTAACCCTTCCCACTTTTGTGTTCACCCCACCTATCAATAATTTGGTCATGTCCACCTAAGGCTCCTTAAAGGATTTTTCTAGGACCACTTTAGGATCCCGATCTGCCCCTGGGTGGAAAGTCATTGGATTGATTGTACTCACTTATTATGTTTACCTATAAGCCTTGATTAAGACCATATATCATCTATTTCTGTAATCTGTGATGGTGTCTGTACCTAACAATGTTATTTTAGATATGTCGCTTACACATACCATTCAACATTTCACTAATAAAAAATCGGTACACATACTCATCAGTGGAGGTGTGTCTTCCCCACCCATGGAGCGTGTCTTTCCCTGACACTCATTTTCCATATTATTGTAAATGTAATGCAATTTGCGACATCAAGTCCCTCCCTGTCCCTAGCAACACTATTATAGTATTATACTAGTGCAGGGGGGCAGAACTTGAGGCTGTGGTTTCCATGAAAGCCTCAAGTCCCTTGTGGGAGATTTACAGGATCTCCATGGATACCGGAAGAGTCGGCAGGTGGGATAAGGGTTGGGGTCACATATATACTCACCATTCGCCACTGCATCTTCTTTCTTTGGTGGACCGATTGCTTTTCCTCTACGAGGCAGAAGCAATCGATTTCCCAGTCAGTTCTCAACCTTTCGAAAAAGGGTTGTTCTCAGCGGTGATCCACACCCCTATAGGGATAGTGGAACCCAATGTGTAGCACAGAAAGCTAATTTAGTAGCCCAATGCAAGTGGACCGCCGACATGCAGCGACAGTAGAGGTCTGCTATCGGGTCACTGTGCACTCCTAATTTCCATAAGAGTGAGAAAACCCCACTCCCCTCATACTTAAACGCTTTATGCTAGCAGGGCTGTGTAGTTGGCGAATGCAAAAAAAATAAAAAATCTATGCTATGTTATAAAACAGACCTTCATCCTGGGAAAAAGTATAAGGTTAGGAAAGGGATAAGGTTTACTATATAATAAAACTAAACTACTAAAACTTTTTCCCATGATGAAAGTCCGTTCTAGTTACTAAACCTATAAGAAAATATTTAAAAATATTAATTTCAGCTCTTTTCATTTCACAGACACAAGTGAATGCAGACGCCAGGGTCATTATTTACCTATATAATATGGTATAGTGCAAAAGACGTTCTGGAACTAGTTACACAGGCGCCGTGTTTCCAGCCGGACAGCTGAAAGCGTGACACAGAAGACTCAGAGATGGCTCACAGATAGTTCCCTGCAGCTGTAGACGGGTGGGAACGCGGGGTGTTAGCAGTCTAGAGACTATTGTAAGACCGGAGACTGGGATGTAAGCACGTCGTGTCGTGTATGGGCTATAGGTGATATAGAGTTTGCCAGCAAGTCGTTCGCGAGCTTTGGCCTCTCTCGCTCAGGAGTGCGGAAGATTCCCTAATATCCTCGGAGTCTCGGCAAGTATGAACTGACAGTCCGGGACATTGCTCTAGTGCCAGCTGGGTATTTATTGCCCTGAGTTCCTAGTTCTAGCCAGGTAATCCTTCTTCCATGATCTTTCTTCAGTATCAGCCATGTAACCCCTGCCCCTTGAGACCTTTTTTTATTTTATTTTATACTGAGCAGGTAGACTTCTCTGGGATTCTTTTCTGGTACCAGACTGTACATGCTAGATCCAAGTGGGCTATAGAACCATTGCTAATGTCATGATCATGCGACTTAACTACATAGAATTGCACCTTTAGCCTACTTGGATCTACACTAAGCTGGTATTCGAAAGATATCTCTTGCCCCTTAACGCAGCCTGCTACTGGCCAGGAAGTTTTTTCCCCCTTAACACAGCCTGCTACTGGCCAGGAAGTTTCTTTCCCCCTTAACACAGCCTGCTACTGGCCAGGAAGTTTTTTCCCCCTTAACACAGCCTGCTACTGGCCAGGAAGTTTTTTGCCCCTTAACACAGCCTGCTACTGGCCAGGAAGTTCTTTGCCCTTTAACGTTACCTTCTACTGGTTGGGAGCCCCTTGCCTGTCATCTTAACAAGCTACTAGTCCCTTACACATCACCTTAGTCACTGCTACTGGCCTGCTATTTCCTTGCTTGGTATCTTAGCCTGCTACTAACTGGGCAGCCCTCACTTGCCATCTATTACCAGAAACTAAACTCCTTTGTTATGTTATATTAATCATTGTTTCTTTCTTGGCAGATTACAGAACACTGTATGTCTCTTTCATTTAAAGAAGTTAGAAGACATTCATAATAAAATCACCTGTGTTTGTAGTGGCACTAGTATTGGGTTGGAATGGAGGAAAAGGAGAGATGTGAAGAGAAATTCTGGAAGCGTTATTAAAAGATTTAAAGCATATTAATTGCTCCTGGGTTTTTTTTTTTTGTCAACAAACCATACCTATAATAGTACTTTTATTTTTACTCTAATACATCACCACATCCTCCATTTTCTTTTTACAAAGGAACATTATTCACTCGAGCCTTACTAAGATCTCTAGTGCAACATCACTAAAGGAGCTTTCTAGAACTTTTTACGTTATTTAAGTTTTGTCTCAAGCTTCGCTCTCAGCCATGAGCTGCGTGCCATGGAAAGGAGATAAAGCAAAATCTGGAGGAGAATTTCAAGAGCCTCTTCCAACGCAGATCTACCATGAGAAACAGCGTCGGGAGCTCTGTGCTCTACATGCCTTGAATAATGTCTTCCAGGATGCTGGAGCATTCACTCGGGAAGCCCTTCAGGAGATATTTCAGCGGTAAGACATTTAGGAGAAAAATACACCACTAATGGAGAAATCGTGGATTCAGTAGTACTGGTAAAGGTGTATGAAATTACTGACGTGTTATAATAGATTATATAAGAATGTAGCTGCTCCTAAGGCAAATTCCTAATTGCTGCATATTGAACTACCTTGATAATGTTAACTTTTCATCTATTCATTTTTATATTCTGTATCAAGATTGCATGCTTATGGGTTTTTAATTTTGCACTTAATATAATTAAACTGGTCCTTATCACTTATTGCAGGTTGTCCCCCAACACTCTGGTGACCCCACACAAGAAAAATATGTTGGGGAATGGGAACTATGATGTCAATGTGATTATGGCAGCATTGCAGACCAAGGGTTATGAGGCAGTTTGGTGGGATAAGAGAAGGTAAATGTCTCCACTAATTTACTTGGAACATGTAGCTTTACCAATATTTTGTAAGCATCTCGTATAGCTTTTCACATCAATATGCATTGAAATTCTTTTGGCAGCTTTATAAAAAAAACCTGATTTTGCAGGAAAATGTTCAATACATACAGGATGTGATTCATAGCAAAGCATTTTTATCTGCAAGCCACTTCAGAATAAAAATGTTGTTTAACAATGTTTATTTAATAAAACTTTCAAAACAGGTGACATATACAGATTGTCAAATATATAGCAAAACAATAATAACAGGCATTTATTTGTACAGCAAAGAATACACCAATGCAAGATCTGTGTTCAAAATTCAAAGTGAGATGTATATATCTTATGTAGTCACTTATAGGAAATAAACAGCAAACAATCCTAAATATTAAATTTTGCTTCTTAAGCTGGCCACACACTAGAGCGATTATTGGTCTGATCCTACAATTATCGCTCTTGTGTGTGGTACAGATGGATTTGTAAAACCTCAGATTAAACCAGACAGGTTTCGGGACAATAATCAGGGAGTTCCTGATTGATTATCGTCCCAAGGGGACGATATCTTGTAGTGTGTGTGGGCAAGTCCAATTGTCAGACATTGTACCTCCGCCTCTTGGCTGCGGTCAGAGAGATGGGGAAACTGCAGCCAGGAGGTAGAGGTGCCACACTACTGTGAGCTAGCTGCAGAACACCTCACATTGACAGCTGTCAGTGTGAGAGGTTCTGAACAGAGAGGATACAGTGCTATGCAGCCTTTGTGTGAGAGGTTCTGCAGAGCGCTGTAGAACCTCTAACAGTCTAAAATTTAATTGATACTCCTGTTCAGTCAGGAGTCCCAACCAATCAGAGTGAGACAGCAGCTAGCCAATAGGCTAACTGCCTGATCTCCTTCAGAGATTATTGCTCCCAGCCTCTGCTGTGTGTGGTGCCGATATCGGGACCTTTCCCTAGGGGAAAATCGGTCCAGATATCGCCCACCACATGCTGGGAGCGATAATTGCTCTAGTGTATGGCCAGATTTAGTGGATGTTTTTGCTTTGATCAGCTTTTGTAAGTTTTCCATGTAAAAGTATACATACTTATAAATGTCAGTTATAAAATAGTATTGTAATATATAGAATATGGCATACCTGTTTTATTGAAGGTCTATAAAGGAATAGGATTTGTAGCTTCTCTCCTTTATTGATATTGAGTATGAATTATAATGTTAATTTTCTTGGAGGTAACCACCACAGCTGTTTATGCATGTTGGTAGTTTATGAATTATTTACCTGCACATAATGATTATGGAACTCTTCTGAGAATTAACATCTTTAAAATATAGCCAAGGATGCAAAAATACATAATGATGCTATTTCAATTTTATGTATTTTGATTTGTTTTCATTGAACTTTTCTTTTTTTTCTTATTTTACATAGGGATGTTGGTTTAATTTCTCTCTCAAATGTTACTGGGTTCATTATGAATCTCCCATCTAGTCTGTCCTGGGGACCCCTGAAACTCCCACTTAAGAGGCAGCACTGGATATGTGTACGTGAGGTGGGTGGCACTTATTTCAACCTTGACTCCAAACTAAAGAGGCCTGAACGGATTGGAAGTGACGACGAGTTAAGGTAAGTTATATAGTTAGGGTAGGTTGTATGAGACACAAACTAAATGAGTTATTTGCTTTTGGCTGGAAAACTATAGGTTGTCTGCCAACTCCTGTTCATTCATTCCTTGGCTAGCTATATTTTAAGCATGTACATTTATATTAGAAACCACACACTTATGCATAACCATACAATGAACACTGAAACTAAGGCATTGAAGTTGCAATTTTGAACTGAACCAAAGATAGAGGGCTCAGAAACTTAAGATGACTTTAAGCTGACTATCCAATATCGCATTGCATGTGTGTAGCCAGCATTGCTTCCCAGATCTTTCAAGGATTGGGCATGGATGTGCATGTATGACTATAAATGAGAAATGTATTGCTGTACTAGATGCAGTGTGCAGTATTTATAGATTATCCCTGTAACATTAACCCACCCAGTCTGTCTGTTATTCCCCAGTATTGTTATAAAGATTGTAACATTGTAAAGCGCTACGTAATCTGTGGGCGCTATATAAAAACCTGTTAATAAATAATAATAAATAAATAAATGTTTTAAATAAATTCCTCTTATATGTATGCTGTACCTGTTTTAGAAGGAGGTATTGTAAAGTGTAAAACTGCTTTAAACAGACAAAAAAAAATATGTTTGATTTCTGATGGTCCTTACAGCGGATAGATTTGGCAAATGCAGATCAGTGGTCTGTTGCTGAAACGAGTATTATGGATTGTGTGTTGTATCTAGGAATTTGGTATACTGTAGGATTGTGTACACAAGCTAGTCAGGATTTGGGACAAACGTATACCCAGCTATAACAGGACTGTTAGATCTTCCTAGTGCTTCTGAGAGACAAAAATGAAAGGGTACAAAATACTGGTTGGACATGTCCTGCTCTAAATGCTTAATGGGCATCTATGAAACAGACCCATGAAATTTGCTATATGATAGCCCTGATTACTCCAGGAATTTCAAAGCATAACACTTTGCTTCTTAGATACTCCTAAATTAAAAACATTTGATGGTTATTTGTTGGGCTTTGAATCTGGTTGCTCACTTGGTCTCTCCTTACTATTACTATTGTAGCATAGAAATATTAATAAATGGTAATTGTTGTTTTAACTCATTCATTTTGACATGTATATGTCAAAATATGTATAGGTATAAATAAAAAAGAAAAGGTTTTCCAAACTGTTTTAGATAGAAGATAGAACCTCCGTGTTTTCAAATGCATAATTCTTCTACAGCCATTTGTAACAATTCTCTCTTTGTGGTGTACACTGCAAGCACAGTCTATTTGTTCTGTGTTTGGCTGTTCTGATGGGGGTTTTATGTTAATGTAATAGTTATATAGTTTTTTTTTCTTAATTTGTAGAAAATTTTTACAACATCAGCTAAGAGGCAAAAACTGTGAGCTGCTTCTAGTGGTGCCAGAGGAGATTGAAGTTCATCAGCGATGGCGGACTGACCTGTAATCATCCATGGACTTTTTTTTTTTCTTT
>WWET01006768.1:20455-30682 GCA_011038615.1 Limnodynastes dumerilii | reverse complement strand
CATCTTGTGGTGAACCCTCTATATTCACTCTTGTGAAGTCTTCTCTTGATTGTTGACTTTGACACATATACACCTACCTCCTGGAGAGTGTTCTGGATTTGGCCAACTGTTGTGAAGGGGTTTTTCTTCACCAGGGAAAAAATTCTTCTGTCATCCACCACAGTTGTTTTCCATGGTCTTCCGGGTCTTTTGGTGTTGCTGAGCTCTTCGGTGCTTTCTTTCTTTTTAAGAATGTTCCAAACAGTTGATTTGGCCACACCTAGGGATAGATTTACTAAAGTCGATTTGAAATCGCTACTCTAAATCGCTCATCATTGCCGTAGTTTGTTAGCGATTTGGTGCTGTCAAATCTCTAAATTTACTAAGAGGTGATTTAGAGTGGCGATTTGTAAACTCCAGCGATGTGTAGCGATTAAACTCCAACGAATTTATGTGAAACTCGCTGGAGTTCCTTGCCCTGAAAAAATAAAATAAAATAGCTGTCACAGCAAGCACTTCACCCTTGGCATGCAGCTGCCTATAGTACTATAAGTCAAATCATGCACATGTAATGCCGTGCATGGTTTGGCATATTGTACTATAAGCCACAGCATGCCAAGGGTTAATGGCATGCTGTCTGCAACATACTGTGTCTGTTACAGTGTAACTATAAATAAAAAATAAAAAAAACTCATGCACCTAATAAAATAATTATGTGCCCTCCGTTCCTATTAATAATAGTACATGCCCACTTAGCTCCCTAAATAGATAAGCCTCCGTCCCCTCAGGTCCCAAAATATTTAACCCCATGTCCGTCCTGCTATATTAATATTTAACCCCATGTTCGTCCTGCTATATTAATATTTACCCACATGTTTGACCCAGTATACTAATAGTTAAACAGCTGGCCCCCTTAGGTTTTTCCTGGTGTTGTCACCCTTAATGTAATTACCAAATATATGTCCTGTGTAAAAACATTTTAAAAAATGCATGACGATTTAACAAAAATAAATAATAAACAGACAAAATACAGTTTTCACATTCAAAACACCACCATATAAATATAGATGTACTCACAGTTCTGCTGTCCTGTATGTTGACGGGCGCTGATCAGCTGGAAGGCTGCTGTGCAAGGCTAGGTGACGCGCTCCTCTTCTTTCAGTGTGCTCCCGGCGAATGACATATGTCATGCCAGGGGCCACATTTATAACCTCGAGCACGGCATGATGTCATAGGTTGCCGTGCCTGAGGTTATAAATGTGGCCCCTGGCACGACATATGTCATTCGCCGGGAGCACACTGAAAGAAGAGGAGCACATCACCTAGCCTTGCACAGCAGCCTTCCAGCTGATCAGCACCCGTCAACATACAGGACAGCAGAACTGTGAGTACATCTATATTTATATGGTGGTGTTTTGAATGTGAAAACTGTATTTTGTCTGTTTATTATTTATTTTTGTTAAATCGTCATGCATTTTTTAAAATGTTTTTACACAGGACATATATTTGGTAATTACATTAAGGGTGACAACACCAGGAAAAACCTAAGGGGGCCAGCTGTTTAACTATTAGTATACTGGGTCAAACATGTGGGTAAATATTAATATAGCAGGACGAACATGGGGTTAAATATTAATATAGCAGGACGGACATGGGGTTAAATATTTTGGGACCTGAGGGGACGGAGGCTTATCTATTTAGGGAGCTAAGTGGGCATGTACTATTATTAATAGGAACGGAGGGCACATAATTATTTTATTAGGTGCATGAGTTTTTTTTATTTTTTATTTATAGTTACACTGTAACAGACACAGTATGTTGCAGACAGCATGCCATTAACCCTTGGCATGCTGTGGCTTATAGTACAATATGCCAAACCATGCACGGCATTACATGTGCATGATTTGACTTATGGTACTATAGGCAGCTGCATGCCAAGGGTGAAGTGCTTGCTGTGACAGCTATTTTATTTTATTTTTTCAGGGCAAGGAACTCCAGCGAGTTTCACATAAATTCGTTGGAGTTTAATCGCTACACATCGCTGGAGTTTACAAATCGCCACTCTAAATCACCTCTTAGTAAATTTAGAGATTTGACAGCACCAAATCGCTAACAAACTACGGCGATGATGAGCGATTTAGAGTAGCGATTTCAAATCGACTTTAGTAAATCTATCCCTAGGTGTGGCCAAATCAACTGTTTGGAACATTCTTAAAAAGAAAGAAAGCACCGAAGAGCTCAGCAACACCAAAAGACCCGGAAGACCATGGAAAACAACTGTGGTGGATGACAGAAGAATTTTTTCCCTGGTGAAGAAAAACCCTTTCACAACAGTTGGCCAAATCAAGAACACTCTCCAGGAGGTAGGTGTATATGTGTCAACGTCAACAATCAAGAGAAGACTTCACAAGAGTGAATATAGAGGGTTCATCAGAAGATGTAAACCATTGGTGAGCCACAAAAACAGGAAGACTAGATTAGAGTTTGCCAAACAACATCTAAAAAAGCCATTACAGTTCTGGAACAACATTCTATGGACAGATGAAACAAAGATCAACTTGTACCAGAGTGATGGGAAGAGAAGAGTATGGAGAAGGAAAGGAACTGCTCATGATCCAAAACATACCACCTCATCAGTGAAGCATGGTTAGCATATTTGATATAATCTGGGTTAAATGCAAGTCATGGTATAGTCTAGTGAAGGCATAGTTTAAATGTGGCAAACCAGGTGTACTATCCTGCTATAATCTTTGCTTTAATGTTGATACATGCTGGTAGTTGTAGTTTCACAAAACCTAGAAAGCCAAAGGTTGCTTATGTCTGATCTAGTGCCCACAACAATATCACTCTAATGCATTGTATAGTCTAGAATAAGTTTATAATGAAATATCACTCACTCCATTTATCATTAGCTCTTATTTGTTATACTTTTTGTCTATGTTACAATTTTATAGGTAAATAATGTGCTTCCTAGCACTGATGGTATTTTTTTTAGAATGCAAATACTAGGTGATGATATGTAAAATGGGGGTGAGATGTAAGACATTTCCTGAAAATTATCAATGAACCCTGCAGCTGGTACATCTCCCTGTCTCTAGCTGAGCAGGAGGTGACAAATGTATATGACAAGGCTGCACCTTGGGAAAAAAATGTTTTTTATAGTCTCCCCTCTTTGGCTAGAAAAGACCACAAATAGTGTGGATGATATTTTACAATTCATAACACTTAAATAAAAGAAAATTTAATTCTCTTTTTTTAATGCTGTGAATATGCTTTCTTTAGGAAATATTATACAATATTTGCTATATAACCACTAACATTTAGCATTAATTTAGAAGGTAATACACACAATAGTGCAGGTATTATAATAGCTCAAACCCCAATTATAGGCTTTGCTTATAACAATTTAAAAGAAATGTCATTAAAATTGCACAAGTTCATACTTGTATTTGGAGTGTTCTGGGCGCGTTCCACTCATTGGTCCAGCGTTCCTTTAAATATACTCACCCGACGATCAGCTGGTTGATGCCTTGAGAAAGCTCCTTCTCGAGCGAAACGCGCGTCGGCGTTGTCTCGAGGGAATAGCTAGCAGGCAGTGCATATCTCGTTATTCCTATTCTAGACCCTAATAATTTAAACCACCCTGCCGTTATTGACAGGCAGTAGGTGGATCTCTTACCGCAGCACCACTTACTATCCAAAACTTTTTTTAATTTCACGTGGCTATACTATATGATTATCCTTGCATGAGAGTTCATTTTGATTATATGGACTACCATTATTCATCATTATTTATTTAATTTAAGACTACCTATTTTGTAGCTTATTGTCTATTATACTGATTTCGAATCTCTATGCATTTAATCAACAATTGGCTAATATTAGCGTGATATTCTAATTAATTATGCTAGCGGCTAAACGATATCTTTTCTGAGGGTCTCCTTGGGATATTTCTATTACTTTATTGAGAATCTGCCCCTACCTTATATATTCCCTCTTTTTGTGGAGAGACAGAACGCTCATCTTCAATATTTGCGCGGCAGGAGGAGGTACATTAGGTCCAGCCTTATCTCCATCTTGAGGTTCAGCACCCTGACAGAGCGAAGTTTGTGGGCCAGAGACCGTGGTCACAGTGAAGCTTTCTGGGCGACTTTGAAAGCTTTTGAAGACCAGCAGTGGATGGTGCACTTTCGTATGTCACGTGGGACCTTTCACTATGTGTTGAACCTGATTTCCCCTGCATTGTCCAGACAGAGTATGAAATTCCGGGTTCCCATCCCACCATGGAGGAGGCTTGCCATAGTACTGTGGTGGTATGCTACCCCTGGCGATTACCGGACCATCGCAAGCCTGTTTTGGCGTTGGCAAGTGCAAGCTTGTGTGTGAAGTGACAGAAACATTGCTTCAAGAACTGTACCATCGCTTCATCTGTTTGCCTCACAGACAGCGTGTGGATGAAACAGTAGATGGGTTCTTGAGACGTGGTTATCCGCAGTGTGCTGGAGCCATTGACGGGACACACTTCCCTATCATACCCCTGACACAGAACCCCGCGGATTACCATAATCGTAAAGGCTCGCCTTCGGTGATTCTACAGGCTGTTGTGGATCACAATTATTGGTAAGCCTTTTATGTTATTACATTTTTGCCTATGAAGTTTACATTGATGTACAAGAATTCTAAAAGTATTGTCCTCCCTAGTTTCACAGTTGTTTTCATTGGCTGGCCAGGACGCTCCCATGATGCCATGTTTTGGCCAATTCTGACCTTTACCATCTGGCAGAGGAGGAAAGAGAAGGATACCTGTTTCCGAGAGGTAAATTGATTTTTTTGCAAGAGTTCTTGCGTATGTAAATGCTACTAACACCTAATTTATTACAGGATTTAACATAAAGGAATATTAAGGTGCAGATCCTATTGTCACCTATAATGTTATATAGATACAGATGCTTCCCACTTTTACTACCTGATGATGCTGTAATTAGTATATAAAATGTAAAATGGTTATATATTGCCTGCTGTTGTATAATGTGTTGACAATACTTGTTTCAAACTAACCCTTGTTTTCTTGCTTTGCAGAAGTCAATATCCATCAACGGTGTAGAGATCCCTGTGCATATCATTGGAGATGCTGCATACCCGTTACGTCGATGGCTTATGAAGGGCTACACTCAGCACCATCAACTCTCTCTGGAACAAGTATGTTATTCGCACACACTAAGCTCCGCTAGGATGGTGGTGGAGAATGCGTTTGGGCCTTGTGCCTCATGTGGTCGCTGCCTGCTGTATTCTCCATAATATATGCGAGATACAGAAGGAGCACTTCTTACCGGAGTGGAACGTTTTGGACTCTGATGTATCGGAGCCCACTAACCATGTGATGTTGAACGCCCCCATTCTACTGTGGAGAACATTAGGTCCACCATTTCCTCAAACCTTTTATCCCTCGTTTGATGTTTGATTGTGTAATAAAATGAAAGTTTTTTGTTCAAAAAAGTGTTTTTATTCAACACACTTCGATATCCATCAATAGCTAATGTGTCATCTTAGCTAAAGTAGTTTTTAGTAACCAAAAAAAACTAATACAATATAATAAAATAGGAGCCAGCCATTTTTTTTTAAGACACACTATATAAAAGTGCAAAACATACAACAAAAGTAATAGCTTTAACATTTAAATGTAGAAAATTGCAACAAAACACATAATGCGTTTATAATTGGCAATAAGAGGACAGTGTAACATTGTCCTGGGGTGGTATACTGGGTTGCTGCTGCGGGTGATGGGCAGTATTTGGTGCACCAGCATATTGGCTGTGGTGTTGACACCATTGTGGGTTGTGCACCAGAATATGGGGTTTCATGTGCAGGAAAAATATTGCCTCTATGTTCAGCATAGTTTTCTTCCTGATACTTCCAGGATGGTGGAGGTGGAGGCGGTGGCGGAGGTGTGGGTTGGTTTTTTTACTTGATTGCCTGTGTCATCTCACGCATCATGCACATGTTTGCCTCCTGGGTTTCCTGCATCATTTGCATGTTTGCTTGCATGTTTTCACGGCTTAGGGATGTCATCCTTTCCAGGAAAGTCTGTTGCAGTTGCCTTTCATGTTCAAAGTAGCGCTCCATGCGCTTATCATCTGTGCTCTGCATGTTCTGGTCCATCTCTGCGAATTGCTCGAACATGACGGCCGTCATGGCCTTGGTCGCCAATTCCACGCGATTCATGCGTTATGTGTGCGTTTATTAGGATCTGGTGCAATATTAAAAAGCAATGTTGTAATGCATTATGCTTGAGGCCTCAATCCTCTTGCATTTGTTGCACACTGCGACATCTGGTTTAGTTATGACAATGTTCCCCTGTTATGTTTTTTTCTTTTTACATCTGTTCTGGTTATTAAATTGTTTGTATTGTATGGTTTTTAAAAAGTTTTCTAGTTTTTTAATAGTTTAGAATTTAGTCTTTTTCTATTTCTGCTTTATATCAATCTGGGACTTAAACTATGGACTTTTTATATTTAAATTGATGATCAATCATGGACAATATGCAATTTTTTGGGAAATATAAAGATGTAAACAAATATGGACATTACGACAGCTATGAAGGACATTAAAACCACAAAAAAAGCCCTACAAACATTAATCTGTCAAGTAAAAGGACTTACCATTCCTACGTAATTCTGTGGTTGCTCCTGGTTCCTCCTGGCTGGACATCGGATTGCCGGCACTGGGTTTTCGGTGGCAGAGTGGCACGCGCTGACTGGCACTCCGTTGAGGAACTCTGCGTGAAAGAACCGTCCTCTATTGAGCTGTCTTCATCATCGTAAGAAGAATCTAGAGAAATGTCCTCAAACAAAATTGGAGATATTTATCTGGACTCAACGAAGCTGCTTTGTGAGGAGGACTTCTCTTCTGCTGACGTAATTGAGGAGGACAATGCGACAGGATCGCATGTAGCAGAATTGCCAAAGACAGCATTGCAAAGCTCATAAAAGGCCAATTTATGCGACCTGAGCCACTTTTTTCTTTTGCGCATCATGGACTTTGGAAAACTGTTTGCGCAAGGCCTTCAATTTATTAACCACCTGCTGCTGCGTTTTGCTGATCCCCCTTTTCTTCAGAAGCTTTGCAATATTTGAATAAATATGTGCATCTTTCACTGTACCAGAGATTTGGTTTTTTATTTCTTCCTCCCCAGGTATTTGTAAGAGCTCCCGCACTTCCGGTTCTCATTCATCATCCCTCCAATGTGCCATTGTCACACTGACCACGCCGGGCAACTTTGGATGACATCACAATTCCTGTGGCGAGAAAATGTGTCCAATCAGGTGTAAGTATGAAAGACCCGGGTTAAAAAAAACTACCCTGGCGCTTTCACATTACCACCCTTCCCGGGTTGAACACAGAAAAAACCCTTCTTTTTTCCTGTGTTTCGTTCCCAGGTCTGTTGACCTGGGTCTACCGGAAGTGGTGGTTTCACATCGCCACCAAAAACCCGGGTGTTTGCAAAATGCCAGGTTTTTGATGGTGATGTGAAAGGGGTATAAGTGAACATGATTACTACAGGAATTTCAGCAGTGTATGTTGCAGGAGAAGAGAACCACGAAGCAGATTTCTTTAGCAGACATGTATGTCTTCCTGGAGAATGGGAATTGAACAGGACAATATTCGATCAGATTGTGCAAAGATGGGGTCAACCACAGATAGATTTAATAACGAAAAGCAGCAATCGGAAAGTGAAGGCATACTTCTCGATATTCACTCCCACAGTCAGTGGGAGTGGACGCCCTGTCAATCCAGTGGGAATTTCCTCTAGCATATGTTTTCCCACCTATCCCACTTATTCCCAGGGTTCTGAGCAAAATACCAAGGAGACCATGGTTCTCAAAAGCAATGAGTCTGCTGACAGACAGACCTTGGATGCTACATGTGTCAAAGAACTTGTTGAAACAGGCCAACTGGATGCCAACTGGATCCAAGGATAGTGAATTTAATGGCCTGGCTTTTGATACCAGAACCCTTAAAAACAAAGACTTCTTGAATGTGGTAGTTAACATACTGCTCAAAATCTACTACAGATACTTACCATTGGATATGGAGGAAGTTTGTGTACTGGTGTAAGGAACATAACAGGAAGAGGGATGAGATCCTAACAATATTAGATTTTCTACAAACAGGGCTTGACAAAAGCGTGGCCACCAGTTTCTTTAAGGTCCAGATTTCAGCCTTAAGTGCTATGCTGGATACTGAAATAGCCAAGAACAGGTGTGTTGTAAGATTTATTCATGCTGCGAACAAAGTAAAGCCTGGTTTTAGAATGCCAATGGCAGCTTGGGGTGTAAACCTTGTACTGAATGTCCTTACAGGCCCCACTTTTGTATTTGAGGAGTCAACACCATTAAAACTCCTTACATGGAAAACAGTTCTCCTAGTAGCTATATGACCTCAGCTCGGAGAGTATCTGAGCTGCAAGCATTGTGGTCAGAACAACTATTCTTAAACTTTTTCCCGGACAAGGTTGTTCTGAGGACTAATCCGGAATACCTGCCAAAGGTGGTAACAAAATTGCATATCATTTAAGAAATTATATTGCCTTCATTGGGCACAAATCTCAAAAACGCTTAAAAATAAAAAGCTAAGCTGCATAATCTAGACTTGGTCAGGGTTCTTAGGTTGTATCTAGAAAGGACAGAGTCTTTTAGGAAGTCTAAACAATTGTTCATTCTCTTAGAAGGCCCATGAAGAGGTTTAGCAGCATCAAAATTATCTATGACAAGATGGATAAAAATTTGTATTTTGGAAGCTTACAAAATTAGGAAGATAGAACCGCCAATGAATATAAAAGCACATAAGACTAGGGAAATGTCTGCCTCATGGGTAGAGAGAGAGTCTGCTTCCATTGAAGATATATGCGAGGTGGCTGGTTGGTCCTCAGCCAACACCTTTGCCAAACACTATAGGCTGGACGTGTGGTCTTCCTCGGATGCAAAATTCGGGAGGAAGGTCCTCAGTGTGGTAATATATAAAAAATAAATAAATAAAAAGTGTGTGTTTGCTGTGTTACTAGCAATAGTTAAATTTCTTCAGAAATCATTGATTAGGGGTATCACACACAATTCTATATAGTAACTGCTTGGGTACTACCAATTAATATAGCTGCCATTGAGGAGATAGAGGAAAATGCAGATTATTACCTGTTAATGTGTTTTCATTTAATCCTCAATGGCAGTGCCTAGCTCCCACCTGTGTATGTTATGTTTTTTTTTTGTCACTATGTTTATTTTAAGCTTGTGAAGTTGACTCAGGAGGAAGTGGAAGTGGGGCATATGTACCACCAGGTCTTTTGTTCTTTCCTGTGTGGCTCCAATCCTGGGAGAATACCCATTAGTATAGCTGCCATTGAGGAGTAAAGGAAAACACACTAACCGGTAATAATCTGCATTATACTTATATAGCAAATCTCATTAATCTTTCTAACAATTAGCAGCTATTTTTCTGCTGATTACCGTGGTATTCAGGATGTCAATGCAATATCCGTGGTGCATATTTTCCTACTCATTCGATTGTTGGAGGTGAGCATTGTGATGTTATTTATATGTAATATCTTTGTCTGTTAAAGGGATTTCCATTACCATCAACCAGGTTCAGAGAAGTAAATTTCTTGCAATTTTAGAGATATGCAGGCAATAAGGATAAAGGTTATTTTAACTGTAATGCATCATCCACAAGTAGCAAATGACTGTATCCCCACTGATTGCATCTAGCTTGTGACTTGCTCATTTACACTGTATTATTGCAATTTATCCAGACACCTAAAGTCACAACATTAATAAAAACATTTGTAACTTTAAAAGACAATTTTATTGCACTAACAGTAGTGTTATAACTGCCTAATATCTTTCAATGCTTTATGATCATAAATAAAATATGAGAAATGACCGGCCAGTGAAAGTCTGGATACTGTGCACACACATCAGATAAATACAAAAGTATTTATTATGCTTAGCTTCGAATTTCAATTAAGTATGTTAAGGATACAGGGCCTGATCCAGAGGTACGCCCGCTGTCGTTAGGACGGCGGGCGTAAGTGTAAGATCGGCTTTTCAGCCGATCTGCGCATGCGCCGGGCAGATGTTTCCCGGCGTTGCTACGGGAGCCATATTTGTAGCCATATCGGGCGTCCGTAGCAGCGCCGTAGGGACGCTGGAGGGGACGTCCCCCAGCGTCCCTACGTTCAGGTTAGTGCAGGTGGGC
>WWET01006768.1:5346-17189 GCA_011038615.1 Limnodynastes dumerilii | reverse complement strand
CTCCCCTAGGCACCCCCCTTGAATGTTCGTATTTAGTCATGAGATATGCTTTCCAAACCCTACCTTAACTTTTTCCAACGTAACCGCAGTCATACGCACAGGTACATATGGGCTAGACGAATTTACGCAGCTAAGCACGCCCATACTGTACACTTTAAATACAACCCCCCGCCTACTTTACGTATTTCACACGTAATTTGAACTACCGTAAAATTGGCACGCCCACATGTAAGTATTTACGTGACACATACGTGAATGGCCCATACGTTCACAATTACACTACGTTAACGTGCGGATTTTCTATTGTGCGCATGCGCAGTGCGTTCTAAACAGCGATTTTACGTCTCAGCCACGGGTAAATTCTCTTCGAAGCGTTGTTCTGGATCAGGCCCACAGAGAGAGTCACATCCAGGAGCCTTAGTCCTACAATGGTAGGCTGGATCAGTCCACAGCACTTCTGCAGTCAGTCGGGGCATGGAAAAATAGGCTGACATTCTAGCATTAAATGCAATTTTTATACACCTTTTTCTGTGCGTTAGGAATTATCATGTTTAGAAAGCATTTATAGGTAGAAATACATACAAATAAATATATTTTTTTTTACCTTTTACATCTTCTATTTATGGCATGCTTTAGAGTAGGCATGTCAAACTGAAAACCCCAATTGGGCCAAAAATGCAAAGTCTAATTGGGTGGGCTGTAAGATAAATGAAGTCTCATATGCAATTTTGCAATATGCAATTTTTCTCCAATTCCACATTCTGTCTCCAGCTCCCAGTAATTCCCCTTTGATATGTTTCCTGCCTCCCCAGTTTTCCCCATTATGTGGCTGTAGCTCCCAGTATTCCCAATCATGGTTCCCCAGCTCTCATTATTCCCCATTCATATGGCTCCAGATCTGCAGTATTCCCCATTTATATGGCTCCAGCTCCCCAGTAATTCCACATTCAGTAGTCTACAGCATCCCCAGTTTATACCTTACTTGCCTTCCCTCTGTGTCTCTTCTTCGCGGTATGCACCATCATCCATGTCTGTGTGTGATGCTGGCTGCAAAGCAAGCTGTTGATCAAAGCAGCAGTTATACAGGACAGCTGCAAAGGGCTTTGCTATCAGCTGTCCTGTTAAACTGCTGCAGCAGCTGATAGCAGGCATTTTCAATGATTGCCAGATCTCCCTGAGATGGGCCCACAAAACTAAAGTTTTGGGCTGCATGCGGCCCGTGAGTTTGACATGCCTCCTTAAGAGTATGTGAGAACCCTTTTGCATGGTCTCCAAATAAGATGCTAAACACCAGTCACCACCAAAATCTGGATTTTGCAGAAAAGGGAGAAACATGGTGGCCACATATGTGCATTTTGTGATGAAGTATATGCCAAATTTGTCTTGTGTTCCACAATAGTGGATTATGCTTAATATATTCTTTAATTTTTTATTGTGGTGAATATAGGAAACCTTTATCCAGATGATGTGCAAGAGTAGATTTTGGTGTTGTTCACCTAATCGCAGAGATATCAAAATCCTGCTGCCAAATTATATTCATATACATTTGTGAAATTTCCATTCTCCTTGGATTGATACAAGACTCTGACTGACTTCTCTATCTCTAATTTTCCTCTCTCTGACCACCACCTTCTCTCCTTATCCTGCCTCCCCTCCCCCCAAACCCAAATGCATTCTCACCAGACAGAACATCGGCACCCTCGACTTCCCTGCCTTTTCCTCCTCACTTGACCACCTCTCTCTCAAGCCACCTCCTTCTACAATACAACCGTCTCCTCTGCCTTTGACTCTGCCTGTCCCCTTTTCTCCGTCTCGCTTCGCCGTTCTAACCCCCAGCCATGGCACTCTCAGATCACGTGCTTCCTAAAACAATTCTCCTGCACCGTCGAGCGCCTCTGCCGTTAATCACGCTCCCTTGCTTACTTCCTCCACTTTAAATTAATCCTTTCCTCTTACTTCTCTGCCCTTGCCCAAGCCAAGCAAATTTTCTTCAAATCTCTCATCATCTCCCAAGCATCCAATCCCCGTCTCCTCTTTGCCACCTTTAACACTCTCCTTTCCCCGCCCCTGCCTTCCATCCCACCCTCTATCTCTGCTTCCAACAATACCTAGTTGGAGAAGGCCAAATCATATGGAGACAGTGAGGAGATAGATTTAGTGAAGGAGTTTAAGCTGCCTTTCGGTATGATCCACACAGGTGGAGAATTTAAAAGCCGAAGAGTAAATCAAATCCAATTGATGCTGTGAAAGTCCCGTTTCCAAGCTAATTGAGACTTAAGTTTAGCACCAGTAGTCAGGGCATAACTTATCATACCAAAAGGTGGTCGACCGCCGAAAGGGGGAGGATGATAGTCGAGATAGAAAGGGCTCTGGGAGAGAAGAAATAGGGGGTCCTCATTCCTAATGCTCTCACACCAGTGCACTAGTTGGAGATGTTTAAACTGGTCAGTGCTTGAAAGGGAGAATTCAACCTGTTATTGGTTGAATGGGCAGAGAGATGTTCCCTAGAGGATCTTTTGAAGGGAATGGATACCTTTAATAGTCCACATTTTTGAATTAATATGTGGATTCAATCTAGAAGTAGCTGTGAGCCAGATATTACTAGAGGGAAGAGAAAAAAGGCGAATAGCAACAATACTGCTGTCCCAAACACGGATTGCAAGGGAAATGATTAATAGTGGGGGTTTACCCACTGGTCTCAAAGGGGAGGGGGTCCAGAGTAAATCAACAGTGGGAAAGAAGGAGGGGATTAAAGTCTCCATGTCAACCCATGGTTTCTCACCATTCGGGAAGGTCCAATCTCATATTTGTGCCATTATGCAAGCATTTTATGATTTGTATTAAAAGAAAAAACCTTAATTGAATTAACAAATAATTTAGGAAAAAGGGCGCAAATTTCTTTTTTGCAGGGTAGAGGGGGAGCCAGACATGCTAGCACAGGCCTTGGCACCAAGAAACTCTCAGGGTTACCGCTATGCGAAAGCAAATCATCTTGAGAAGTGGGTCTAGAAAGTAGTGGTGGTAGTGGGCAACCCTGTTTTGTGACTGAAAAAGAGAAAGAAGTGATGGGATACCAAAGGATGGTCTCCAACAGTAACAAAGCGCCATGTTTAATTATGCACACCATATAAAACTTAGCTTTTAATTTAATAACAAAAATTTGCCAATAGAATAATTAGGTACCCCATATTATTGGGAAAAATTATTTACAAAAAGTAATGTTTGCCAACCAAAAGGTTATGTCATAATAATTAACACAATCAATGTATGCTGCTGCAAACACTACCACTGAATATACATAAACAATTGTGGTTGGTGAAATTGTTACATTTGATATGGAAACACAGTGTGTGTATTGTTACAATTGTTACCACCAAAAATTAGAGCCTAGCGAATAAATGATACAAGTTAACAATGAAAGATTCTATAAGTCATAATCTCTATGACAGCAATACTATACAGCGTGGAACATCATCCCCCGCCGCATGTCGTACCTATCCTCTGCAAACAATTGGGGAAAAAATATATATAAATGGCCTTATGAATGAAATGAGGCTGTAGCAACTGTCCCTGACCTGAAAATAATAAAAGCAAAATAAAAAAAACGCCTCACGGCGGGGCTTCACTCTCGAAGGAGCCCTAGCTGTCCCTAGGTCCAGATAAACAAAAACGATCTTACCAGTGTCAGAGGAGAGGAATAGAGAAACGGCATGCGACGGAGGGGAGAGTATCCACGCAGGTGAGCCGACGCGCGTTTCTCCGGAGGCTGTCTCAAGGCTGGAGCGTCAGGGTAAGCGACGGACTAATAAAGGTAAGGATTGTCAATCACAGGGTTAGGAGTTAAGTGATTGGCTGTGTGAATACTGGTGCTATCAAATAGCACTACTGGCAAGGAATTAGTAAAGAGGTGTTAGAGATTGGTTTGATAGAAAATGAGAATTGCAGTTTGTCGGTGCATCCATAAACTAGTGCAAGCATGCACTTATATGTTTATTTAAAGGGAGGATGTATCCAAGCACCGATCTCCAGATAAAGTTTGTGGTTACAGTATATACTTTTGAGGTTGTAAGTTACGCTGAGGCTAATGTGCAGTTATAAATGCCAAGACATAGTCTAGAGATTAGTAATTAATTAGGTACTCCAAATATGGATTGTTAATACTATAAAGTAACAGCAGCAACTATACTCAGCAAGATTAAATAAAGATGATGACCACATTTTGCACTAAACAAGTTAAATTATTTATAGAAACTATGAAAATTCGTTTTTTTCATTTAACCCCTTTGGAAATAATGTATCCAAGAGAAAGATGAATGATGATTCTTTTTGTAAGAGAATCCGTACCCTATCACCTCTGCGATTGTCTTTCTGCAATTTCCATAAACCAAAAACCGTAGTGCCATTTATGTTGCTGTGATGATGAGCAGCATAATGGCGAGCAATACTCGTGAGTGATTTAAACTTAGCCAAGTCCGCACTGGCGGGAGGAGCAGGTCGTCTACCAACTTGACCAATTTCCCACGTCGTCCTCTGGGCTCGCTATATTGATGACATTTTTCTGATCTGGAATAACACTCATGAAGCTCTATTAGAGTTCATCACAACTCTGAACTCAAATATACTGAATATCACTGTTACTTATGAGGCCAGTCAAGAGTCTGTTAATTTTCTGGACATTATCATCAAGCGCACACCAGATAATCATCTAGCGACTGATATGTTTCGCAAAAAAACTGCGACTAATACTATTCTCCACCAATCCAGTGCTCACCTACCTTCCACTGTGCGCAATATTCCGAAAGGTGAATATTTGCGTACTAAACGCAATTGTTCTTCATTCCAAGATTTTAAACAACGAGCTGATGAATTACGTATCCGTCTCTTACAGAGAGGATACAGTAAACGTCATGTTAGAAGAGCATACAACTCAGTAGTACATCTAAATCGGATGGACCTTCTCAAACCAAAAATAAGAGAATCAAGCCTTGAGACAATTAGATTTGTTGGACAATTTTGCAGGGAATGGAGGGACATCCAAAAGATACTCAACCGCCATCTACCTATCCTTCAAGCCGATGAGGATTTGAAGGAAATCTGTGGGGATTACATACAAATGAGTTGGCGTAGGTCTAAAAATCTTAAAGACCATTTAGTTTGCAGCCATTTTCAGAGTATAGCTCCTAAAAAAACCTTCCACATTAGGATCTTACCCATGCGGACACTGCAGAATTTGTCGGTATATGTGTCCGACTCAGACCTTTACTGACAGATTTGGCACTGCCCATTCTATCCAGGGCTTTATTATTTGTTCCACAGTAGGTGTAGTGTATTGCATCACATGCCCGTGTGGCAAATTATATGTTGGTCAAACCAAGCGAGCACTTAAAACCCGCATTGCGGAACACCTGGGTAACATACGCAATGCCAGTGCGGACTTGGCTAAGTTTAAATCACTCACGAGTATTGCTCGCCATTATGCTGCTCATCATCACAGCAACATAAATGGCACTACGGTTTTTGGTTTATGGAAATTGCAGAAAGACAATCGCAGAGGTGATAGGGTACGGATTCTCTTACAAAAAGAATCATCATTCATCTTTCTCTTGGATACATTATTTCCAAAGGGGTTAAATGAAAAAAACGAATTTTCATAGTTTCTATAAATAATTTAACTTGTTTAGTGCAAAATGTGGTCATCATCTTTATTTAATCTTGCTGAGTATAGTTGCTGCTGTTACTTTATAGTATTAACAATCCATATTTGGAGTACCTAATTAATTACTAATCTCTAGACTATGTCTTGGCATTTATAACTGCACATTAGCCTCAGCGTAACTTACAACCTCAAAAGTATATACTGTAACCACAAACTTTATCTGGAGATCGGTGCTTGGATACATCCTCCCTTTAAATAAACATATAAGTGCATGCTTGCACTAGTTTATGGATGCACCGACAAACTGCAATTCTCATTTTCTATCAAACCAATCTCTAACACCTCTTTACTAATTCCTTGCCAGTAGTGCTATTTGATAGCACCAGTATTCACACAGCCAATCACTTAACTCCTAACCCTGTGATTGACAATCCTTACCTTTATTAGTCCGTCGCTTACCCTGACGCTCCAGCCTTGAGACAGCCTCCGGAGAAACGCGCGTCGGCTCACCTGCGTGGATACTCTCCCCTCCGTCGCATGCCGTTTCTCTATTCCTCTCCTCTGACACTGGTAAGATCGTTTTTGTTTATCTGGACCTAGGGACAGCTAGGGCTCCTTCGGGAGTGAAGCCCCGCCGTGAGCCGGTTTTTTTATTTTGCTTTTATTATTTTCAGGTCAGGGACAGTTGCTACAGCCTCATTTCATTCATAAGGCCATTTATATATATTTTTTCCCCAATTGTTTGCAGAGGATAGGTACGACATGCGGCGGGGGATGATGTTCCACGCTGTATAGTATTGCTGTCATAGAGATTATGACTTATAGAATCTTTCATTGTTAACTTGTATCATTTATTCGCTAGGCTCCAATTTTTGGTGGTAACAATTGTAACAATACACACACTGTTTCCATACCAAATGTAACAATTTCACCACCCACAATTGTTTATGTATATTCAGTGGTAGTGTTTGCAGCAGCATACATTGATTGTGTGTTTAATTATTATGACATAACCTTTTGGTTGGCAAACATTACTTTTTGTTAATTATTTTTTCAATAATATGGGGTACCTAATTATTCTATTGGCAAATTTTAGTTATTAAATTAAAAGCTAAGTTTTATATGGTGTGCATAATTAAACATGGCGCTTTGTTAGTGTTGGAGACCATCCTTTGGTATCCCATCACTTTTCTCTTTTTCAGCCACAAATATTGGCCATGTTTTGCACCCAGCTAATAAGGAGCACACACCTTCCCACTTAGATTATATTATTAACATGTACATATACACTTTTTTGCCTTGTGCAATTCCAAATGCAATATTATTATAATCTCTGTGCATCTGTGCATCCACAACCGTTTTGTACCATAGCTCATCAGATGCATGGAGGGGTCAGTTTAAAAATATTTAATCAATCTAATAAAATCAGGGACAAACACCCTGCACCCAAGGACTGACAGAAAGTGAGGCCATAGTATAATGTCAAATGCTGAGTATCTAGTCAGAAGCATTTGGTATTTATTCGGATGTTGTTCGGTAAATGCAATTGCCACTATTTCTTTCCTAATTCCCCAAACCAAGGACCGTCTTCACGCTTAGTGCCAGAATTTCTAAGCTGCGGGTTTGGAAAAGTTTAGATATTGCCAATAGCAACCAATCAGATTATAGCTCTCACTTTCCTATTTTATACTAGAGAATGTCAGCTAGAATCTGGTTGCTATTGGCAACATCTCCACTTTTCCAAACCCGCAGCTCAGTAAATCTGGTCCTTAGAGTGAGTTAGGTGTGGACAGAACTGCCTCTAACCCGCTCCCTGTCTTTAGGTACCTTAAGAGTGCCATAGGGTTACCTTACCTTATCATGCGTAGTTTCCTTCTTAAGAAGGCTAGTTTTTTTTTAATGAAGCTTGTTAGTACTAACTTGTGGCGCTGGCTGTTAGTGTGGGCAGTACTTTTGGATAACCCTTTCCCATTCGGATTAAATAATTTTTTGGTTGGACCACATTTGCGATTGGATTGGTCTGAGATTTCAGGTGTGCGTGTTTCCGAATTGCGCACAATTTCCACATCTTGACTGTCCTTACTTTTAAGAACTCCTTCCTTTGCAGTTAATGTTTGCTCAGTTTTGGCTAGGTGTTTGTGTATGACAGGATGGTCTATAGTAATAATAAGGGACCTGATTCAGAGATTGAAAATAAGAACTTAAAGTTACACCTGGGCTAAACCATGTTGATTTCAGGGGAGTCAAATTTCATTTGTTGCAACAGTATTATAGTTAAAAAGTGATGTTTCCCAGCTCAAGTCTAATTAGCAGTTTAAAAGTGAAGCTGATCAGGTATCTGTGTGCAATAAGTAAAAGCAAAGCATTCTCCCTGCATGCATAGAATAAAATTAACTTGACTCCCCCTGAAATCAACATGGTTTTGCCCAGGTGTAACTTTAAGTTCTTATTTTCAGCCTCTGAATCAGGCCCGAAGGCTCTATCTGCAGCTTAGCCATTGTAACCAACAGACGCCCTACTTTATTACCATATTGATAATATTTGTAAAGCATAAAATCCAGATTGGACTTGGCCTGATAGGTAAGAAGTTGTCCAATAGCTAGCGCGTTCATTTGTATTCAGCAAGGACAGCATCAGAGGTGGCACGTATAGCAGTCCGAATTTGTCTACACGTGGCCTAAGTCAAGACTTTAATTGTTCAAATAACAAATAATATGGCTTCTCATAACTACTTTGGATGCAACACAAGAGTGTAGGGCAAACCCAGTGTTTGCTAGTCCAAAGATTCAGACCACTTTCCCATCTATAAACCTCTAAAGTTTTCCCTAGTATACAGCAGCGGGTATTGGTCCAAGGAAAGAACAGCCCTATTTCAATAGGGCCGTTTTCTCACAGCCAGTTACCAACTGACTGGTATTTCGTCTGTTTATGCCTCGATGAGGCATACCAATCGATCCACAGAGCACCGAACATGATGCTCCGAAAGGTAAGTGGCAAAACTAACCCCAACCCTTCCCATAATTCTAACCGTAACCCTCCTCTTCCATTACTCTAACCCACCATCTCCTGCAGCCTGACCCTAACCCTCCCTTCCCCACAGCCTGACCCTGCAGAGGTTACTCACCTTCTCGTGGTCCGGGTTCTGCGGTAGCGGCATTTCTGAAAAGGAATGGGTGAATGATCGGCATACTTGACCATTCTTAAAAACAAAATTATTTGCTCACCTTTCATCTATTTGCTTTTGTGCTTGAGTGTTGTATTTGTGCTTTGCATATTGTTACTTGTTGACTGTGGCATATTGCAATTTTATACAATGTTTATTATATTAAACTATACTCCGTTTTTTTCCCCTATAAATTCATCTGTGCATGTTGACCTGAATAAAGGAATGGGTACACTTCTTACTTAAAAACAAATGTGTGTGAATGTTGTATACCTCTGTAACTTGAATAAGATAATTTGATGTTTATAGTACGTTACATATTATGGGCCAGATCCAGAATTAAGATACAATTATGTATGCTAGCGTCCACATTGGAGACTAGTGTACATAATTACCAATCTTATGTTTCGTACATATGAGGGAAGTGCACACCACATGCAAAACCCTACCTTAAGTGTCCACATGTGGAGTGCAGGATCATACATAAAGGCTTAGCCAAGCCTTCACTGTACGATCTGAACCCATTCCTCAAGCCACAAATCATATGTTGTGGTGTGGTTCCATAGACAACATTGCAGCACTATAGTGGTGACTGCTTTAATTTTTTGGCAGTTTCCCGCAAGACAGCATAGCAGACCGCAATTGCTATATCTATGAAGACTGCAACGACAACAGTTACATTTATTTCATCCTATCCCTAATCCTCCCCTCTCCGCAGCCTAAACTTAACCTTTCAAGTCCTGCAGTTTAACCTTAATCCTCCCCTCATCCCACAACCTAACCTTAACCCTTTCCTCTTCAGAGCCAAACCATAATCTATGTGCTGACACCTGACCCAAACCAGGTATCTTGTCGAAATAAAACCACTCAGCGTGATACCCATTCCTCAATTGATATTTCCAGCATTTAAAAGGTGTTGGCAATGATAGACACAAAAAAGCTTTCAGCTGTATCACTGCCAAAAACAAGTCATCGGAATGGCAACTACATCCTCGTGTCTCGTATGCATGTTTGGTGGACCCAACCCACTGTAATAAACATACTTACGCATATATTTGCAAACGTATGTAAAATCTCTCGGACATTTTTTTTAAATAGAATGTCATGGTTACTTGCTGGTTAATTGCAAGATTATATTGTATCTGTGAGATTTCTCCATACCTTGCTAGCACCTGCTCTAGATTAAACTTATAAATTGATTTGAACAACCCTAAAAACAGGTGGCACAGTTGGATTTACTTTGCTTTAAGGAAATCAACTTCTGGATGTTGAGTCTCGATCAGTCGCTATACTTATCATAGGATCACAAATGTAATCAAATCAATTTGTTGCCATTTATTTGCTCTTTTGGAAGTTATGTACCTGTCTTAGGAAAATGGGGCAATATTGTGAATATATTCTGAATTATACACAATTTTTCTTAAGGTCTCTGTATCATCATCGGTACTTAAACTATGGTTTGGCAAGACCACCTCATTACAACTGTGATTCAGGAGTAAAAGTATTGAAGGTTCTTGCCCAGGCTAACAAACACCCAAAGGCCACTAAATCAGACAGTCCATTAGCATAATAAACACAACAAAGTGGTTTTTATTCTCTTAGATTTTATATTTTGAAACTAAAATAGAAAACACAAAACAGCTTGAAAAAGTCCAGCAAACTTATCTCTTCAGGCATTAAAATTCCTTCAGAACAAAAATGTCTCTACAGCAATAACAATTAAAATACCGGTATTACAGATAATTCAGCTCTACTGTGTGGGCTAAGAAATGAGGCCTCATTGCAATGAGCAAAACAGTGTGCTCCATTTATTCATGGAAAGAAACTTGATATAAGCAAACTTCAAATTCATATACATCAGATAATAAGAGGGAATCTGTTGTGTAACAGTGGTAAAAATAAAATATCAGGTTAAGCAGAAACTCATGAACAAATACTGACTACATGTAGCTCCCCTGCTGTTGATCAGGATAGTGAGAGATTTCCTTGTTAGAGAGGAACATGGAGTTTGTACTACCAGTAACAAAAAGAATTGGCTTTAAAATAAACAGATGAATTGTTATGATTCAAAGCAAGTTAAACATATTGAGGCAAAAAAACCTGAAATATTAGAACCTTAAAACAATGCAAGGCACCAGCATATAGTATACACACAGTATTCAATAATCAAATCTATTACAACGTTGCACAGGTTTAATTGTGTCTGTCCCAATGAGGCAATGGCATAACCAGTGCACTGGTACTTATCCAGGGAATTGATCCTAAGCATCGCTGAATAAAACCAAAGGGCAAGGTACTGTTTCCATTTCTTCAGATAACATTCCACACTGGCAATAGAGAAGGGCCATTTAGAGCACTGAAAGAGGCAGCTGGCTAAGGAGCGACAGTCTTCTGATTTCCTGTTCTCCCAGTCATCACAAAATAAAGGAAAAAAAGTTGAGAGCAAGACATTGGAAACTATACTTTTCCAGGAAGAGGAGGGAGAGAGCCGGACACTCCTGTAGATGGTCCTAGGAGAATCTATGTATGTAGAAAAAAAAATACTTAAAGACAATGGTATAAAGCATTTGTAACAGCATTTACGTGTTTGTGTTTTGTTTTTAAAATATATATATCTCCAAGATAGAGGTTGCTTCAAATCAGTTTATAAAGTAATTTATATAGCAGGTGCACAAGGCAAGGGGAATTTGCACAAAAAACAAACATGGCCTGGCACTCTAGCCATTACTAGCCAGTTACTAAGAGGTTAGCTCTTGGTTAAGAAAGATATTTGGTATGTGACCCACAATTGAGACTCTAAAGTTTAGAGTTAGGACCACCCAACAGAAAAGCCTTCAAAGTGGTGTAACTAATTCTTTGACTTTTATTTTATAGATGGAAGATCATGATTAGTAACTGGGTAATGGCTAGAGTGCCAGGCCATGTTTGTTTTTTGTGCAAATTCCCCTTGCCTTATGCACCTGTTATATAAATTACTTTATAAACTGATTTGAAGCAGCCTCTATCTTGGATGTATGTTTTAAA
>WWET01006766.1:36393-56952 GCA_011038615.1 Limnodynastes dumerilii | reverse complement strand
TGCTGTATTCAGTCTTCTGTGCGTGCAAGGGGAAGCCATTCATGTTACAGATGTCTGGATCTGGTCCAGTGTCTCTATCTGGTTTCTCTGTTTTGCAGTTCAGATGGGGCACAGTGCAGCGGTACTAATGGGGGTCGTTTAAAGTTGCATATTTTTTCCCGGATGAACGCCATTGGTTACCTATTGGTTCTTAGGTAATAGTTAAATTAGTTTAGGAAAAAAAACCTCTGATATCCTTTACTACTATGTCCACTTTTAGCCTGGAAAGGATATAGGACTATTCCGTATGCTAGCCTACGCAAAGGATACTGGATTGTACATAATGGCTTAGCCAAGCCTTTACTCTATGATTAGCATAGCTATCCCCACCCACTGTGCGTATCTCCTACACATGGGTAGTGGGCCTGTCCCATTTGGAAAGACTGGATCCTGCGTGGACCGCAGCGTTGCCAGGTAGAGTAGCAATTCACAGTCATCTACATGCATTTCATACACAAATCACCTGACTGTCTTAGTTTAGGATCCAGTCCATAGGCAATCATTCTAATTCAAACAAATCCCATTAATAAACAGAAGCTCCTTTTAAAACGCAGCGATGTCTCAGTGTTAGTTGTGTCTCTTTTATTGTCTGACCTGGAGTGGGATGGCCAAGTACTCAGACTGACAGAGGGAGATAGAAGAGGAAGGCAGCTGGCTACTTGCTGGTTATTGAGTACTGGCCCTTGCCACATTTATGATGATAAATAATTAAACCAGCCTTGTACACTTCTCTGTACACTTCTCTGTACACTCCTCTGTACACTCCTCTGTACACATCTCTGTACACTCCTCTGTACACTCCTCTGTACACTCCTCTGTACACTCCTCTGTACACTTCTCTGTATACTTCTTTGTATACTTCTCTGTATACTTGTCTGTACACTCCTCTGTATACTTCTCTGTATACTTCTCTGTACACTTCTCTGTACACTTCTCTCTACACTCCTCTGGACACTTCTCTGTACACTTCTCTGTTCACTCCTCTGTACACTTCTCTGTATACTTCTCTGTACACTTCTCTGTATACTTCTCTGTACACTTCTCTGTATACTTCTCTGTACACTTCTCTGTACACTTCTCTGTATACTTCTTTGTATACTTCTCTGTATACTTCTCTGTACACTCCTCTGTATACTTCTCTGTATACTTCTCTGTACACTTCTCTGTACACTTCTCTGTATACTTCTCTGTATACTTCTCTGTACACTTCTCTGTATACTTCTCTGTACACTCCTTTGTATACTCTCTGTATACTTCTCTGTATAATTCTCTGTATACTTCTCTGTATACTTCTCTGTACACTTCCGTTCTTTTCTTTTCTGATGCTTTTGACATTGTCTGCCAGTGTGAACATATAGACAACCCCTATAGACCTCCCTCTGGGGACTGCAACAGACTTTAACACTGCCAGCAATTTCTATTTGCAGGAGCCATAGGGCTGGATTCAAAACCCCTTAATATTTTACATCCGTGAATAATTTTACTACGCATGCCTGGTAACTATTTTACACTACGTAGCGTTTCGTTACGTAGATTGCGTACATGCGGTTTTTAAAGACAGTATGTACGCAATCTACGTAACAAAACACTACGTAGATAGCGTAAAATAGTTACTAGGCATGCATAGTAAAATTATTCACGTATGTAAAATATTACGGTGTTGTGAACCCATAATTGTTAAATCCAGGCACTAGCTATTGGCAGGCCGTCCATTCCAGGGGTTTAGCCTCTGCAGTTTGTGGATCTGACACATGCAATCGTATAAGAATACAAATATATATTTATTCTTATGTGATTGGATGTGTATTTGATGTATATACACAATGAGTCTGATCCAGAGCTACGGATGCCTTATGGTCGCCCAAGGTCTGTACGACCGTCATCGTAGCGGGGAGTGCACGCCCCGTGCACTGCCCCCTGGCGGGCGTAAATTTTCTAAGATTCCTACCCTAAAGTTTACGATCAGCTATGCAGCTGATCGTAATGGGGCTTCCCCCGCCCCGTCCCCTAATTTGCATGCCTATCTCCGTCTTTACAGCAGAGATACGGCAAGCGTAAAGGGGGGAAAGTCCCCTTTTAGTAACAGAATAAAACCAGAATGGAAGCTGCTCAATCAATTTATTAAGCAAATGTCAAACAGGTGCATGAAAGGCAGGGGGTTAACCTGCTAGCCACAGAAACAAAGGGAAAAATTGCCCCAGCACTCTGCCATAAACCAGTAACAAACTATACTTTTAGTAACAGCCATTGCCAGCCCTTAGTGTGAAGGTTGTGAGCATGTGCACAACCTTCAAAACAGGGAAATTACAGCCAAGCCGGCCGTAATTCCCTGGGTCGTAGTTCTTGATACGGCCAAATATATATAATGAGGCTCCATTGGGCTCTATTATATCTGTACCTCATATTTATTTATAAGCTTTAGTGGTCATCAAAAAGTGCTTTTAATTTAAAACTGTCCGATATTATAAACTAAAATCATCTTTAATTCATCTTGAGTCAACCTTTGTTGAAATTTACTGTCTTTATTGATATCTTCTTATCTTTTATGTCAAAACAATAGTGTCTGTATGATGGAATCGGAGCGTTCACTTCCAGGAGTGAACGCAGGCCTAATCCTGTAGCTTATCTCGGAGTGAGTTTGCACTGTGTATGATCACTAACATTGCGCACGCCACTGTGGTTGACCCAGAAGCAATGCACTTCATGACCACTTTGATTCTGGGGGGCATTTTGTGGGATGAAATGGATGGAGACATGTAATCAGTTTATTGTAAGGGTTTGCAAATGCAACAGCACCTGATTCAGAACAAAGACACTAGTACGCACAATTTATGGCAAAACACTAGCTCTATTCACAATCATGTGTACGCCAGGAGGCTGACTTTCCAGGGCCTATTTCAGACCATTGTGTTAGTATTTTATACTTTAAATGTGATGCAATGGTTATGGAATTGCTTCCTGATCATTGTGCAGGTATAAAATAATTACTGTAAATGCTAAACAAAAAAAAATATATTTTTTTATTTCGCTGAATTTTTCTTGGATGTAGTATTAATGCATTTGCAATGTAACACTCACATTACTCATAAACACCATTCCCAATATACATTATAGTATACTAGCCTGCGCCTAGTAACGAATCATAATGTAGCTGCACTGTGCTCTACGCTGCTGTTTCTTTGTTTCTTGCACCTTTGAATCACAGTTCCCCCATGTTTTGCTGTAACGTGCCTACAGACCAGATCAGGCGCTGGATTTTACCGTTCACAGATTACATTCAAGCTTTGCTTCGCGTTAGATACTTGGGGTAAATATTTTGTTAGTAGTATTTTTAAATATTTTTTTTTTAATACTGAGTAGGCATTAAGTGGTACAAATAAATTCTACATAAAAAAACACATGCAGAGATTCAAAATTTACACTTAAAAACAGTAAATATATACCACTTTCATGTTCAAACTGTTTGATCGGGCTGGAGAATGGTTGAAAATGTATTGATATTTTTTTACTTAAAATCTGAAACAACCTAATGATTTTTTAAATGTATTTACTAGTTCTAGAAGAGCCTTTGATAAACCACATGTAACAGATACAAACATCTTTGATACCAAGACTACAACAAAGCTGAACACATAGACTAATATATTTTTATCTTCCATTTTCCTAAGCAAAGAGAAAAATATAATGAATATCATAAAATACTAGTATTAGTATATCAAATGTCAAACAGGTGCATGAAAGGCAGGGGGTTAACCTGCTAGCCACAGAAACAAAGGGAAAAATTGCCCCAGCACTCTGCCATAAACCAGTAACAAACTATACTTTTAGTAACAGCCATTGCCAGCCCTTAGTGTGAAGGTTGTGAGCATGTGCACAACCTTCAAAACAGGGAAATTACAGCCAAGCCGGCCGTAATTCCCTGGGTCGTAGTTCTTGATACGGCCAAATATATATAATGAGGCTCCATTGGGCTCTATTATATCTGTACCTCATATTTATTTATAAGCTTTAGTGGTCATCAAAAAGTGCTTTTAATTTAAAACTGTCCGATATTATAAACTAAAATCATCTTTAATACATCTTGAGTCAACCTTTGTTGAAATTTACTGTCTTTATTGATATCTTCTTATCTTTTAATGTCAAAACAATAGTGTTTGTATGATGGAATCGGAGTGTTCACTTCCAGGAGTTGATCTAGGTGAACGCAGGCCTAATCCTGTAGCTTATCTCGGTGTGAGTTTGCACTGTGTATGATCGCTAGCATTGCGCACGCCACTGTGGGTGATCTAGACCCAGAAGCAATGCACTTCATGACCACTTTGGTTCTGGGGGGCCTTTTGTGGGGTGAAATGGATGGAGACATGTAATCAGTTTATTGTAAGGGGTTGCAAATGCAACAGCACCTGATTCAGAACAAAGGGCCTGATCCAGAGCTACGGCCGTCGTCGCTAGTACTGCGGCCGTAAGCGTAATGCGCATGCGCCGGGCAGATGTTGCCCGGTGTCACTATGGAGGGGACGTCCCCCAGCGTCCCTACACTGAAGTTAGTGTAGAGGGGCGGGGGGAGGGAGGGTAATGAGGCTGGGAGGGCGGCGTTAACGTACTACCGCCGCCGTCCCAGCGTATCAACTCTCCCTTACGCCGGCTAAAGTTAGGGTAGCCTTCAGCCGGCGTAAGGGAGAGTTAATACTAACATTGCGCACGCCACTGTGGTTGACCCAGAAGCAATGCACTTCATGACCACTTTGATTCTGGGGGGCATTTTGTGGGATGAAATGGATGGAGACATGTAATCAGTTTATTGTAAGGGTTTGCAAATGCAACAGCACCTGATTCAGAACAAAGACACTAGTACGCACAATTTATGGCAAAACACTAGCTCTATTCACAATCATGTGTACGCCAGGAGGCTGACTTTCCAGGGCCTATTTCAGACCATTGTGTTAGTATTTTATACTTTAAATGTGATGCAATGGTTATGGAATTGCTTCCTGATCATTGTGCAGGTATAAAATAATTACTGTAAATGCTAAACAAAAAAAAATATATTTTTTATTTCGCTTAATTTTTCTTGGATGTAGTATTAATGCATTTGAAATGTAACACTCACATTACTCATAAACACCATTCCCAATATACATTATAGTATACTAGCCTGCGCCTATATTTATTATATTATATTATAATGTAGCTGCAGTGTGCTCTACGCTGCTGTTTCTTTGTTTCTTGCACCTTTGAATCACAGTTCCCCCATGTTTTGCTGTAACGTGCCTACAGACCAGATCAGGCGCTGGATTTTACCGTTCACAGATTACATTCAAGCTTTGCTTCGCGTTAGATACTTGGGGTAAATATTTTGTTAGTAGTATTTTTAAATATTTTTTTTTTAATACTGAGTAGGCATTAAGTGGTACAAATAAATTCTACATAAAAAAACACATGCAGAGATTCAAAATTTACACTTAAAAACAGTAAATATATACCACTTTCATGTTCAAACTGTTTGATCGGGCTGGAGAATGGTTGAAAATGTATTGATATTTTTTTACTTAAAATCTGAAACAACCTAATGATTTTTTAAATGTATTTACTAGTTCTAGAAGAGCCTTTGATAAACCACATGTAACAGATACAAACATCTTTGATACCAAGACTACAACAAAGCTGAACACATAGACTAATATATTTTTATCTTCCATTTTCCTAAGCAAAGAGAAAAATATAATGAATATCATAAAATACTAGTATTAGTATATAGTAAACTAAACTATTCTTTTTACAATATCAATAGATCAAATATAATATATATATAATATATATAATATAATATATATAATATAATCAAATATAAATAGATGAAATAATGGGGAGAGTCTGCTAGCAGCAGGAAAGTAGAAATAGATGAGTGAGAACATAGGTATTGGGAGTGTGATTAGTTAGGAAGATTTTTCCTCCGTACACCAGATCAATGCCTCTTTCAGCATTTTAATGCGCCCATTGGTGTCTTTAAAAGATAATGATGCAGATTTGGAGATGCTGCCATTCATTACACACAGATGGGGTGATAATTATTGACAAGATAGTAACTAACAATTAAACTCATTTGTTCCTTTGAATAAGTTGGAGTGAATTATATGTGTTGAATACTTTTAGCAGGCCAGTGGTCATCTGTTTTAGTCTGGCTGCGACTGACATTTATACAGTGGCATATACACTCTCAGGACACATAGCTGGGGTTATAAATTGGAAGCTGGAATTAGCAGTGACTGATTTTTGCTGCCCTTTTCTCAGCAGAACACCTTCTATCACAGCAAACAAAAGTCTTTTTTATTTTATTTTTTATGATTCTAGACAGTAGCTGTACAACATAAAAGACATCTAAATCCAAAAACACACATGTACAGTATGTATATAAAACAGGGTCCTATGTTTTTGTAACAGGGTTGGGAGTAACCTCAAAAAAAAGGAGCAAATTTGCACCTTGGCAAACCATGTTTTGTAGAGGGGGAAGATATTTTTCAATATACAAACAGAGGACAGGATTCAGAATCACGCAACACAGCGTATACACAGTGGGGAGGTATTCGAATTGTACAGTTAGGGCTTGGATAAGCATTTATCTAAGATCCTTTATTATGCACCAGACCCATTTGATGTGGGGCGGGCACATAAGACTTAAGGTAGTGTCCAGGGTACGGAGCTGGGGGGAGTTTACTGCCTTTCACATATGGAATTTAGGCTCACACTGATGTAACTTTGTTCTACAGTGTACTTAAATCTGGATCCTGTCCACAAAGAGTTGAAAAGCGATGATTATAAATTAATTAATATTATGGGTTAATAAAATATATTTGTAAAAGCTGTTCTGTATTTGTGTGTAATAAGCAAATCCAGCAGCATATCCCTGCATCCAAAAAAACAGGAATACATTTGTCCAAGGGCAGACTTGCAGGTTTTCGTGGCTTCCATGTGCTCTGCGCTAGACCACTATTTTTACATTAGAAAGTGGGTGGTTTAGTGCTGCTGCAAGGACAGTAGCAGCCCGGTTACCCTGCGCTTCCTCCTGAAAATATAGCACCAGCTCAGGGCTGGTCTAAGTGTGAGATGTTTTGTTACGTAGATTGCGTACATGTGATCTTTTAAGAGTGCATGTACGCAATCTACATAAAGAAACACTACGTAGATAGCGTAAAATTTTTACTACGTGTGCGCATTAGTGCAGCACTTAGAAATCGGCACGTAACTTACCAAAACACGTCGTTGTGAATCCAGTCCAATGACTCTATTCTAAGTTATAACACAACCCTACACAGCAGCGGGTGAGACGGGTCCGGTGGGCAGCAGGTCCAGAAAAGGAATGGGTCAGTATGCAGATTGGCATATGGACGTTTTTTTTCGAAATAGAGACAGCCGAAAATGAGCTTTCTGCTGTTTCTAGTTCTAAAACATAAATTTTTTTTTTTTTTGCCGGAGACTGATAATGCCGCAAAGCGAGGGAGTGTGGAGTCCAGAGACTAGTATACCCTGCGGTGGATCAGGTTATAGAGGACCTCAAGAAACTGATTGGAACAGACAGACAGATGAGGAAATATTACACATGCAGGTGGCACACACCGTGGTGCACCCAAATACCACAACATTACACACAGACAAGCAAATAATAGAAACACAGTCCAATAGGAACTCCATGCGGGATACTTAAATATTATGATACTTAAACAAGCGACATGGGCAGATAGGAACACAAATACAAGGATAGAGCAAGCTACATGAGAGCGGGTAACGAAATTCTGAAAAAAACAATATAACTGGCAGAGAGGCTAATCCCTGTAGGATATTTAGGGCGTGACTCGACCAATCAGGATGAGACCAGCTCCCCTGCTATGATTGGACAGTGTCCTGGGTTCTAGGTCACCAGCCGGGACAGAATCAGCAGAGAACAGAAAACAGAAGAGCGTTGCGGTTACTAAGCCACAGCTGGGAGTCAGATTTAGGTACTGCAAGCAGCGCAACTGCTCCTAACAAAGAAAAGGAAACGTCTACTAAATAGGACTATCAAAGACATTGATAAAATACTTAAAAAAATTAAGATGATTTCAAAAACAAGAGGAGAAAGGAAAATTTTTATGTAACAAAATGGGGATGAAACGAAAGTCTGGATTGGACGTAAGGAGCTTAATGCGCCCTTACTGAATAATTACAATGTATCTTTCCTTCAACTACTGTATTCGAGTGCCGAAGTGCATTGTTCGCATAAGCACTTCAGGTGAAAAGAAAGCAAAGATGATACAATTAAGATGATCATATAAATCCTACATTAATTGCCAAATTAAGGAACATCAGACAAAACTTACGTTGACATCAGTGGAAAATGTGATTAGACATGGCGTACAGCATGGACAGACTAACTTAGTACTTCAGGTGTTGTGAGAACACAACTTCCAGCATGCTCCAATAGTATAAGTTTAGTGGCACCATGGCACAGCATGATGGGAGTTGTAGTTTCACAACCCCTGGGGTGCAAAAGGTTGTTTATGCCTAGCATAGGGTATCTCTACATACTTTTGCACTGTGAATAACGGAACATAAAGCATAGCCATACATTTAGCGACGATTCAGAATCAAAATTAGCCTCACTGCTGCTACCATCTGCCTTTGTAAATTCATTATGAAAAGGCAAGGGGATGAAGGAAAATAGTCAATGTACAGTATAAGCGTGTTTATGCAAGTCACCTGGGACCTAATGCTGAACTGCTCATCCATCTTTTTTAGACAGAAGCACAGCAGAATTTCGCACTGCACATGCTCAGAAGCGGAACTTTCCACCATATTAAAATAAGAAAAGGGCGCAGTAGCTGTAGCTGTCTAAGGCGCAGTAGGCGCAGTAGCTGTCTAAGGTACCTGCGCTTCCGTGAAAACCTTACGCCATGTCAGGGGATGGTGTAAGTCATAGGAGCAGGACATTTTCAATGGGGAGATAGTCACATTTGTATAAAAGATGTACACATTGAAAAAATTATTATGTTGAAATCTATGATTGCAGAAATATTTTTTAATTCTTTTCTGCAGGAAACATTATGTATTTATTTTTTTTAAATGCTGGAAAGTCGTTACAATGATCTGGTATTGCTGTAAACAATGTAGCAATAATTTAAAGGGGTGTTTTCACACTGCAAATGCCAAAACGAAACAAAATCTTTTAAAAACATAGGAACCTGACAGAGGTTGCGGCAGTACCACTCTATACATATGGCTCTGTCTGTGGGAGTTAATCGCCTGTATGCCACAAAATGCCATTGTACATAAAATAACAATAACCCTCAGTTGCTTGCTTTTGTGAGGTCATTTTTATAGGCCTAATGATTAGTTGCTGACCAATTGCTAGCGATTTTAGCAAACTGACCTCTCACAACCACCTATATTTTCTCTGGCAATTTTTAGGCTGTTTACCAGAAATGTTAAAACTTGCTCCTTAGTAAATCCAGCAATTAGAATGTTCTGATTTCCAAAAATCACCATGGCGATGTAAGCTATGACGATTTTGCAAAATCTAAATCTTTGGTGAGTTTATTACAGTAAATACATGGGGCCAAATTTACTAAGCTGTGGGAAAGGAAGAGTGGAGATGTTGCCCATAGCAACCAATCAGATTCTAGCTCTCACTTTCCTATTACATACTAAAAACTGTCAGCTAGAATCTGATTGGTTGCTATGGACAACATCTCAACTTTTCCTTTCCTGCAGCTTAGTAAATCTGTCCCGTGGAGTTCAAACTCGCCAGTAAATACAACCAAACTCCAGCTATTTAAACGAACACGAACTTTAGTAGATATGGCCCCATGTATGGTATTTATCATGCACAGAAAAGGTATATCCCACTATACAACACAGATGTCATCAGAGATAACACATGGCTTTGAAAAGCTGCTAATTGTAAAGTTTATAGTAACTTTTGGTATGTTAGAAAACACTGTAACTCTGTACTGTAAGAGAGCAGAATGATTACCAAGACAGGATGGCTTCTAAATATGCTAAGTGAAAACTTGCACATGTTATTCAAAGTGTGATAAGTTATTGGTTTTGGCCCTTGGGAACACTTGTAAGGAAAGTATATTTCAGAATCCCATGTAATTTTGATAGCTAAGCACACAGCACAAAAGACTAATTCCCTAAAGGGATTTTGTTTTTATTTTATTGGTCTTTACAGAAGAGACCCAGGCTGGCTTTTCAGATTGAAATGGCATAGGGACAAAAGCTCTGCTGGGTAAGTTATTAGCCAGGAGAGCTGGGTAGCCTACATCCAGAGAGCTTATTTGCCTCATTTCAGTATCTGGGAGACACTACAGATGATTCACGGAATCTGGGTTTGTAATGAGAACAAGACCCCCTCCCTCAACCCTCTTTTGCTCAGTTGTTATGTTAAAAGAGCCTTTGCCCTGAAGCGTTGACTGTACTGCTCATTCAGAACAGAGGGGCCTGGCTTACACGGAATTCAGCCTTCCTTCTGTTCTCCATATGGATACATTGTCTCATCATTGCCTGACAAAAACCCCCCTCCAAGCTGCTTCTTCACCCTGCTGTGCTCAGATAAACTGTTGGTTTCACTTTTTATTAAACCCTCAGCAGTGGCCAGCGGGACTGCAGGCGCTAGGAAATTGTGAAGGACAGAAGAGGGTAAACAAGTTTTGTGTAGGATCCATTGTTGCTTTAATTTGTGTTTATCATTCTAAATTTCTCAAAATACTGAAATGTATTTCTAGCTCATCATCCACCATGCATGGATATGTCATGTGGCAGAAATATAGTTCTGCAGACTTATTTATTGTCTAAAGCAAATAAAAATCTAATACATTTTCCCAGAATTCCTCCTTTGTAATGCTAGCTACATAAACATTTAGGACCGGATCCATACCCACGCACGACAGTCAAATTCTGCATGCTAGTTGCGCAATTTGGCTGTCTGACTAGCAATGCACATGCCAGATGTTCCGTTACGGATCTCCAGATGTACGTAAACTTAGTTTCGTAGTCTATAGATCCATCCAACAGGGGGGTGCATCCCCTCCGAATGGCGTAAGGGTATTGAAGGGGGGAGGGAAGGTGTTTACATTTTACAGTGAGGGTTATATTTTCGTACTGATCAGCGATTGTACAGACAGCTGATCCGCACGTGTGACTTAAGGCTGCCTTATGGCAGTGTAAATCACTTGATGTCCGCACTACAGAGGGGAGTGACAGGTATTTAGGGCAGATCCAGACCTAAGTGCTTGTTACGTTTCATCGCGTAGCGTATTTTCTACGCACTCCTGGGCGCTCCCCTCACTCATATGAACTTTGGTCGTTTTACGTTTCCCAAACCCTACCTTACCTTTTCAAAGCGTAAGTACTGACGTACATAATGGATTCACGTACGTAACGGCCTAACCCGGCACATACTGTACAATTTAAATGCCTCCCTCCACCTCCAAAGTGTATTTCCGGTTGTCGTACAGATGACACGCCCCTTCATTTGTATTTACGCTGAAGTTATGTACGATCAGAGTTACGTGGCGTAACATCTGCCAGGCACATGCGCAGTACATACAGGCGATTTTATGTCAGCGGTTAGCGTACTTAGGTCTGGATCTACCCCAATGTGATTAATTATCTTTTATTTCATATTGTGCCACAAGAGGTCCTTAGCACAAAATTCAATGTACCAACACAGCTTGAATACTAATACCCCTTTCACATCACCCTCAAAAACCCGGGTTATCACCGGGGCAAGGTCTGAGGGGTGGTGTGAAAGGTCCCGAGTGCCTCTACTCACGTCCAATGACCTGGAAATTGGATACAAGAGAAAAGAAGGGTTATTTCCAGGTCCGAATCAAGTAGGGGTGCAGTGTGGAAGCTACTACCCAGGGTTTTCAACCTGGGTTTGCACTAGAAAGCAGGGCAAAAGTAAACAAATGACACAGTGTGATGACTCACACTACTGCCAGGGCACACCCGGGTCTCGTCATTTCCCGGGTAAGCGCTACAGTGTGAAACAGAGTCTGTGCCCCTGGGATCATCTTTTAACCCGGCAATATCCTGGGTTCACAGACGCAGGATATTGCCGGGCAGAGATGTGAATGCAGCATTAGAGACCATGAGATACTTTGCCAGATTTGATGGGCCGTATTCAGAGATCCATCAGCGAAAGGATCGCAATTATACGCACGGATGTAGCAAATCAACACTCATGACCCTCCTCTCACACGGGCGGGTTATCGGTGACTTATGAGCGCCCTTATCTTTATGTGTGCATTTCTGTGCGTATAATACTTCCGTACGTACGTATCTAACTAACCGCGCCTTCAAATGGTCATCTAAAGGCCTCCCCCACCCACTTCCACGTATCTTTCTCCGGACGGATTACAACTCCGCCCCTCCGTACGTATTTTCCCAAGTGTGATTCACAAGTTCATGCCTGATGGACCGTGCGTAAACTCAACGTAGATAATGTAAATTTAGTTAATACGCATATGCAGTTCAACCGATCCTAAAAATATGCACGGAAATCCCCGCAAAAACGTATCTCTGAATACGTCCCGATGTTGATGAGCATTTATGTATGTTTTAGGACACTGGCAAACTCCTGTAGATCTGAGTTATTGCTAAAGTTGTGTTTTTATTTATCAGGGCAAAATGAGCCCTTGGTCGGTCAGTAGCCAAGAATCTATGCAGTAGAGATACTTTTTCTGTTGCACACGTTACTTAGAAAGTTGTCAAATCAAGTCAAATTTTATTCACAGTTCATAATGAAGTATTAATTAGGGAATTTTAAACTTTGTGATCATTATTAGAGGAATAAGAACACATCCAGAGCTGGACTGCAGACAAAGCTTTCTCCCTGAAGATATGCCTTGTGGACATTTTCAGACTTTTCAAAAATGAAATGTTAAAATAAAACGCCAGCGCCAGATGATTTTATGTTACACGGAGAACATTTGTCTCGTGTCAAGAATAAAATGAGAGATTTCAATAAGAAAGATGGAATAGCTGGTGTAGTTTGAAAACTGTCCCATCTCTCGCATGCAAAGTGTCAACTCTGTAAGGATAATTAATGTCCCAATTAGGCAGGTTGGGGCTCCTTTGTTATTTATGGGAGGAAATTGATTCCCTGTGAAGCAACCCCATTATGAAGTCGTCCTGAAATATGCGCAACAGCTTTAAATTGGGTAGTCTGTTTCCTCATTTTCTCCTACTGACTTCACCACTGGCAGTTCTATTGTGGGTTAAATTGTGTTTATCTAAAGTCATTTCAATGACATTAAACTTCTTGCCAAGCAGATAAGAGGGTTTCCACCAGAGGGCAAAAGTCTTTCAGTGGGGTTTCTTATTTGATTATTGGTTTTACCTTCTGAAGACTGAATCACTTCTACCACAGAAATTCACTCTTCTACACACACAACCATGGTAATACATGTGAGTGTACTGTACTGACAATTATTTTAATCTATTTCTGGCAGTGGATCATAGTATTGCATAGGTCAAGATAAACACAATGCAATAAACAGTACAAATAGCTGCATAGATTACTCTACAAATAATAGTGTAGGAATCTAAGATACAATTCTCAGAGCCTTCGTATTGCCATATTCCTGATATGATATAATCTCAAGGGGTGCGACAGTCTATTTTCACCAAACCCATTACAATTCCTTATTTATATTATTATTATATCTTATTATATATATATATATTATATCTTAATCTAAGATTCATCCTAGTTTACAATCTCAACTTTATAGTCGCATTGTTTAGATATGAAAACCCAGGGGCGTATCTTCAGGGGGTGCCAGGGATGTGGATGCTATGGGAGGCCCATGGCAATCGCTCAGCCCAGGGCTGGATTGAGGGCCAAGTGGGGCTTGGGCTGAAAATTATCAAGGGACTGTTCTATATAGTATGCATTGGAAGAGAATGTCAGTCCCTGACATCCATTTTTATGTACTACAGTGGGAGGCCTAGAGAATGCAGTGTGGGTCTATTTTCAGATGGAGGCCTGGAACTGTAGTCCCATTAGCCCCATTTTTAATTGGGCCCTGGACTGGCCCAGCACTGTAAGCAAGACAATGCTTGGCACTCCATGTATGAGTGCTGAGCGCTACCGAGCACTGTTTTAAGCGGTCAGTCTTTGACAGATTCTGTTAGACTGCAGTCCTGCCAAGCACCGCCCCCAGTTTCACTCTGACTCCACCTAGTCCTGCCCATCTGGTTTGGCCCACCTCCTTTGCTATTGGGGCCTCAGTCTGTTTCACCCCTGCACCTACCATATGTTAACGAGCATGCATGGGTCTGCAATATGTAGGAGAAATACATTTTTTGAAAATAAGATTTCTACATATTAAATATCATATGAAATAATACAAATACCATGAAATAATAATTCAGATATATGAAGGGCCATGTGTTATGTCTGTTTGCTTTCTTCTCCTACGTAAGATAAGCTATGACTTCAGAACAGTGCCACCTACTGGCCACAATGACCCACAATATCATCATTGCATCATGGACCATCTTCAATATGTGATAATAGTCTGCAATTGTTTTAATCATCCATCAAAAACATCTCATTTCCACAACAAATATATATATTCGGCATAGCGTGCATCTAATATTATCAGGTATCCAAAAACATACAGATAGGAAATGTCTAGAGTCTTGTTTGTTACTGGAGATCTAAGTGACCTAATTAAAAATAATCGCGCCTATTATAGGATCCTGCATATGGGCAGTGTAGTCAAAGTATATTCCTGCAAATCAGGAGTGATAGTTGTTGGATGGGGTTTATGGGAATCTACATAACAGCTATTGCCAGCTTCATATCTGGCGACTTCCCATGCAATGTCACTCACATTTAATCTTAATAAAAAGTTAATTCTGTTTCAATAAAATCAAAAGCGATAAAGACTCCAAAATAGAGGCATTTTCCTGAGCCCTTGAAATCTTGGCACTTACAATCCCATACAGAGGAGGTCGTTTCAGATGTGCTGAGCACATGGAAAATTGTATTATTATGATTACTATTATTATTATTATTATTATTATTATGCGCCTGTGAATGAGGAGAGTATGGCCTATGCCAGGAACTTGGCTTCTTGCCTTGAGGGTTGCAATAAACCATTTGTCTTAATATAGGTGTGTTGTCTATAATACCTTCACCTCCCTTTTTGTGTCAACCCATCACCTGAATACAGTGTCACTTTGTGGCCTAAATCAATACTCAGCCTATCATTCCATTAAAGGCCAATGACATTACACAGCATTAGTGAAATGGATAGGCTTCATTCTTATGCATTGTTCTTCACTTGGGTTATGAGCCTGATATATATCAAAGATATGACTCTCCCTTACTATTACTTATCCAACTGTGCACTTATGTGGTCCAAAGTAAAAGCAAAACAATATATCCTTTTGTGATTGTGTAACCTTTATGACCTAAAAGTAGTAGAGAAATAATGGGACTTATCTGGCGTTTAATAGTGAAAATCTGCATCTGGACAAATCAGGTTGCATTGTGAGGAGTGCAAATTATAGCAAATTCAGGCTTTTTTTAGGTTTTTATTGCAGGAAAATACTTATTTTTTGGTTATTGAACGGAAATGTCTTAAACTAATCCCATAATTTAGCTAGAAACAGCTAGCTCTAATGGTGTAATTATTGCGGGTACAGGTAGTATGGCTTCTACTGGGCCCAAAGAAGAGGAGGGGCCATGGCAGCTTTCTATCCTGCACCCATGGAACTCTAAACAGTCAGAGGCTGGTAGTTTAGGATAGTGCTCAGCACTCTAACTATGTTTTTAAAATATAAACAGCGCTCAGCACTCTACCTATGTTTTGTATAAATAAACAGCGCTCAGCACTCTATCTATGTTTTGTATATATAAACAGCGCTCAGCACTCTATCTATGTTTTATATATATAAACAGCGCTCAGCACTCTATGTTTTGTATATATAAACAGTGCTCAGCATTATATGTTTTATATATATAAACAGTGCTCAGCACTCTATTTATGTTTCGTATATATAAACAGCACTCAATACTTTATCTATGTTTTGTACATATAAACAACACCCAGCACTCTATGTTTTCTATATATAAACAGCAATCAGCACTCTATCTATATTTTATATATATAAATAGCACTCAGCACTTTATGTTTTTTTCTATATATAAACAGCACTCAGCACCTATGTTTTCTATATGTAAACAGCGCTCAGCACTCTATCTATGTTTTCTATATATAAACAGTGCTCAGCACTCTATCTATGTTTTCTATATATAAACAGCGCTCAGCACTCTATCTATGTTTTCTATATATAAATAGCACTCAGCACTCTATCTATGTTTTCTATATATAAACAGTACTCAGCACTATATCTATATTTTGTATATATAAACAGCGCTCAGCACTCTATCTATGTTTTGTATATATAAACAACACTCAGCACTCTATCTATGTTTTGTATATATAAACAGTACTCAGCACTATATCTATATTTTGTATATATAAATAGCGCTCAGCACTCTATCTATGTTTTATATATATATAAACAGCGCTCAGCACTCTATCTATGTTTTGTATATATAACTAGCACTCAGCACTCTATCTATGTTTTGTATATATAACTAGCGCTCAGCACTCTATCTATGTTTTGTATATATAAACAGCGCTCAGCACTCTGTCTTAAGCTGTTGGCCTCTGTGCATGCAACAACCCCCATATCCAGACTCAAACCCCTACTTGCTATGGAGCCCAAGTTGGTCTACTTCCACCTTTGGTTAGGTCTTAATTCCGTTTGCACAGTTTCTCTCCATGCATTACACCAGATTTTTGCTGTTACTCTCAAACTCTGGATCATCATCTAGAGATCTCCTCAGTGTTTACAGTTGACTTCAGGAACGGATCCATAGATACAGTGTTACACTATTTTCTGTGTGTTTAGATTGGATTTCAGACACTTTTCCATCCTATCCAGACTTAAAAGGTATTAACACAACAACAATTAAGGAGCGCTACAGAGACAACAATAATTGCTTGTTCATATCATATTATTTATTCCACATAAAAACAAATGTATTAAACACAGCAAGGTAATAAAAAAAACTAATATAAAGACTACAACTCCCTGAATGAATATTCAATAGGTATTAACACTTCGGACGCCTTCTGTCAGAGAGGCTGGGATTGCGATAGCAGGCGTCTGTGCCTTGGTACCGCTATGTACAGTTTACATGTGCCGTCATAGTTACTGTGACAGTTTCAATGCTTCATGTGTAATATGATTTTAATTGTGAAAGGCCACAATTCTGACAACGCTGGCTGCACATATCAAGTAGTATACCATTAGCCACGTTAGTGTAACATGACTAATGTGTTCTAGTTTGGCAGGACATTCCACATTTATTTCTTCAGAAATTTGTGGGTTACAACTTCCATATTGATTTATCAAAAGTTATACTAACTGGTTTAGCAAATTATGGCACGTTCTATTTTTAGCTGCAGTCATGGTATGCGTCAGGCTTTAAAAATGAAGAGAGTCACCCAGCGCTGAAGATAAAAAGCAGAGATCATTCCTGTGTGCTGGTGCCAGGATTCTGCCCAGGGCATCCGAGATGACGTCACACACTGCCTAGGGTTGTCTGACCATGCCTATCAATAAATACTCAATCCTGCCATAACATGTGGTTGGCCCAAGCATAATAATAGAAGCAGATATTTCCACGGCATATAGAAACATCTTAAATCTAGATCATTAGTGTCTGACAGTCTATTCAAATGATTCTACCTCAGATAATAATACTGATATATAGACATACTGTATACACAGCAGTGAAGAAAACATTAAATGCTTTCGCTGTTAACACATTCATTCCTTATCCTCGTCACTGAAGTACACGTGAAACTGACTGGCATAGAAGAGGTTAACAACTGAAAAACAACAAGCTAGGACGCCATTGGTCACTCCGCCATACACTCTCTTATATCTTTATTTATTTATTTTTTAATGTGTTCAAATGGAGGTTGAAATTAGCTTTTCAATGTATCATATGGATATGGGGGAAGGGAGGAGGAGGGAAGGGGGGAAAAAGTGCAGACTTATACAGATACAGCAATGCTTGGCAGTGATTTATACGCTGGGTCAGACACAAATTGACTCGTATGCAAGAAATGTAAATGGAATTGAGACTTTTGATGGAGAAGCTCATTTTGAGACTTAAACGTTCTAGATTAAACACACTCACACACAAATGCTGAATGGGAGGGGTGCTCTATGTAATTTACATTACAAATCAATTCATTATCCACACAGGCAGGTTGCAAAGATTTTCAAGGATCGCAGGTTTGATGAAGAGGATTCATTTCAAGAAATAAACCTTTTACATTAACCACAGGACGAAGAGAACTTTTTTATAGTATAAAAAAAGTCGTGTTTTTTTGTATAGTGCATATTTCCGTGTATGCAGTTTGGATAAATGATCTGGAGTGAAGCTCTTTTTTTTGCCACTTAGAGCAGCAGATGACTTTGGGTTGTCACCATGTAAAAGATAACATAGAGAAGTTAAAGAAGTAGACTAGCAAAACATCTATAAAATGCTTACGCAAAAGTTGCTCTATTAAGCTGCTAAAATATCACTGCTCATCATTTCATAGTTCTGTTGTTTATACTTATCTCTGGCGATCAAATGTTGAAACAATTTATTTGTTCATGAAAATGTGAAATAGAGATGTTATGGATCACAATTATATCACTGTCAGTACTATAGGAGACAATTCACAAGTTCAATGACCGCTAGGGGCACATTTTATAAAAGTTGAGATATCTTATCTACCTTTACCTATCTGTAGCTGTTCATTAACTTCCTGCGCACCGACCTGCTGTTAAAGTAGGTCTGTGGCGTCCCGCCCCTATGTGACGTCACTGATAATGTCACATAAAGGGCGGGGCCCTGTGGCTGTGTCCCGGGCCCTGGAGTTTCAAATGTCTGACATGCTTCTTAAAAGTTAAGCAAGGGAGATGTTTCTTTTAGGATGTTTCCACAAAAATCGGCAACATTTTGCAAGATGTTATAAAATTTATATGTGTTTGTATATGGGGTGCAGCTGCCAGATCGATCAGCTGAATTCCAACACTGATACAGCCAAAAGCTTAACTGCGACTGTATATAAGTGCAGAAATTGTACAGATTACAAATATATAGTATCCGTTCCTAATAGCGAATTATGCTGCGGCGCACTACAGCGGGTTATGGGGAGGGCTGGGGAAGGTTAGGCTTAGAACCATAGAAAAAAGAAAGTTAGGGATAGACTGTGAGACATGAAGGGTTATGGTTAGGCAGATAGAAGGGGAACGTTAAGGTGAGGGTTTAGGTAAGGTATATGGGAATATACTCACCGTCGGAGTATTGAGATCCTGATTACTTGGGATTTCCATATTCCATTTCCATATGATTAGTATGTTATGCTAATAAACGGTAAATTTAATCCAACGTTTTAGTGATAATTCACCTCTATCATTGGGGACAAACATGTTGGATTAAATTGACCATTTATTTGCATAATATACTAGTCTGGGAATGCCTCTCCTTTAGTTTTTTTAGATTTGTCTGAATGCCTGCAGTGCACCCCAGTAAGTTCACGTTTATTTTATGGAGTGCCATTTTCTTTTCTTGCCTTCTTCTTGTGTGTGTGTGTCTGTGTATATATATATATATATATATATATATATATATATATAAACGAGCAAAGACTGAAAACCTTACCCGCACTGACCAATGACCCACCCCCGTCCCCTTGAAATAATGACACATACAACTGATTTGGATTTTAAAAGGGGGCATAGATTTATTAAATGATAAATGAACTTGGATGGAATTAATTTGGAAAATATGAATTTGCCTATAAAATTCTTTGACTGTAAAATTTGGGTAGAGACAGGTTGGCACTAATAGCAGGTGGGGGTGTCAAGTGAATAATTACATAATACAAACTCCGTTGTCAAAGGCGCCCCCCAACCCCCCCAAAGACATTTACTTCCCAGTGCACTCCTCAAGACGAGGAGGCAATATTAGGTACCGCCAAGGAGCCAGCGACCTGATTAAATCGGGAAGGTATGCCAAGTTCCCCCAATGTAACAGTTCCCCCAAACAGTTCCTCCCAAACAGTTCCCCCAAAAAGTTCCCCCTGCGCCAATAAAAAATTGACACCCCCGCCTCTACTGCCAAAATCCATGCCCCGTCTGTCAGGAGAAAAAACACGTTAATTAAAACACAGCCTATATATATTGGGAGGGAGGGAGGGAAAAAACGACCAAAGGAGGAGAAGACACAGAATTTTTGCCATTTTTATAACCTATTTAAACCCACCCCCCCGGCCTAAACCACTCCTCCCCTTGCAGCATCACCAAATCTTTTAACCCTTCATTGACAGATGTGGGCAAGGTCCCAGTCTGTCGTTTATCTCCCTTCATCCTTATGCATATATATATTAT
>WWET01006766.1:0-18908 GCA_011038615.1 Limnodynastes dumerilii | reverse complement strand
CTATCCACTAAGCTGATCACTGACTACCCCAAGATTGGCTGGGAAGAAGTCCATTTGTGGGTCCCAGAAGTGGACACATGCTACACCCAATGGTTTGAAAGACTTTAAGAGATTGTCCACCACCTCTTTGTAGTGGTTGGTTATTGGTGTTATGGTTTCCTAAGAAGTTCTGGCAAAGGCTCTTGAGAGCATCCCATGCAGCCTATTTGACAAGACTAAGCAGGCCATCAAAGTGCAAATAGAACATCAGTTCTCTCATTTATGGACCTACAAAGATCCCATTTTGAGTTTTGCCTCACTGGCCCTCTGGAATTTCTTTCTTAAGTAGGCAAAAGGCAAGCCCACTCTGATCGAGTGCTTTTATGAAGTTCATTGCAAGACCCAGCTTTATATAGAGTGGGGGCAGATAGATCATTTCTGAATCAACAAGTGGGGCACTGACAACATTCTTTAATCTTGGGGTTAGTGAAGTTTTCTTGGGCCACTGCTTCTAAATTTTATCATTTTTATTGTCAATTTTATTTGCTGCCTCACTCACACAGAAAACAGCTCAGTTGCAGTCCCAACAAGAGCGAAATTACTTTGAAGTCACCACAAACATATCATCAGTGCTCTTTGTATTTGATTTTATTAAGCAGGTGTTTCATGATCCCATGCCTTTCCCTCATAAAAGCCACATCAGCCAGTAGGAAAGAGGGTAACTTATTGCCATTGGACTGGATCTAGCATTAATAATGACAGCTGAGTTATGCCCGCTGCTTGTATAAGTTGGCCTTTGCGAGCGAAATACGCATGTACGTGCTAGGCGTTACCAATCAGAATAATAAACATATGGAACTGGCTTCTGTATGTTCAGAGTTCCGTATGTTAGGATGTGATAGGCCTCCTTACTTTTGAATGTACACAGTGTGGACGGGGCATTTAAATTGGATAGTGTAGGCTGGGTTAGGCACTTCTGCTGGATTTTACATACAGCACATACGTACAGATCTGTTGTATGGCCCATTAGGACTTAAAAGGAATGACACTCTAACAAAGGGGCTGGGTTAAGTTTGTAACTGGGCATTCCTTCTTAGTCAATATACAATATAGGCGCAGGGAAGTACACCGACTCACATCCCACAAATAACATTTCTATAATAACATTTTACCACAATTCTGTTGCAACTACAGGAACAAAGCTATAAGGGAAATGTATTTGTCTATAAGTAAATACAATTAATGGTGATAATATTTTCTTTCTATTTTTACCTGATTTTGCTGATTTAATAATTATTCTTTGAGGAAATTGGAAAAATGTTAATTACCATAAATTCAACTAATTGGACTGTTAATTGTTGTCAATTAAACAGCTCATTAATCTAAGGTCAATGTAATTGTTTTTCTTCTTTCTTCTCTTCATCATGTGAAATTAGAATGTGAAATTCGAATTAATAATTATTTAATTGCGATGTAATCTTATGAACTGGCAGCATGATTGCATATGGCTTACACATTTTGTCATTCATTATGTAATTGAGTTAGTTTCACACATTTCAATGAACACCCTGCAAACAAGAGTTCTGATAACTGTAAACAAAACCCATGTGCCCTGTATGTCCTTAAACTGCAACCTAACAGTATCTAACGTACATATTATTAGGCAAATAAAAAACATCACTGAAGGCATGTACATAGCAAAAGCAGCTTTGATGCTAAAATGAATCATCCTGACATTTTTGCTATAAGAGTAAAAGAACATAAGTACTCTCTAAGGACCGTATTCAGAGATCTGTGCCGCAAATATACGCACGCACGGTGCATACCAAGCCCCCTCACACCCAAGACATTCCCCTCTCTCGGCCGTCCTCTCGGAGACTTACGCCTCCATAGACCACCTCTAACTTTCCGTATGCAGTCCCGTGCGTATATATCCTCCATCCGTGCGTATCTTGATAATTGCGCCCACTTTCCTTCATTTATATGCCTTCCCCGCCCATTTTTATTTAAATTCTCACGTGCGTATTTTTACAACGCAAATCTGGACGTATGTACCAACGTGCGATTCACAAGTCCGTCCGTGAGGCACTTCCGCACATATAGTCTACGTGAACTACGTAAAAAAGTTACTATGCATGCGCAGTTTAAACATACCTAAAAATATGCACGGAACTGCCTGTGAAAACGGATCTCTGAATTCAGCCCTAAATGTTGTGGCACATTTTTACAGGTGCCAGGTACTGAGCTACTACTGCAGGTAGCTTATTCTGTGTTAATTGTCCACAAGATATTCACAAGGCAGAAGGATGTCATTGGATTCATTTTAAGAGGAAGAGAGAGGGGGCAAATACTAGAAGAATGATAAAATATGTCAGTAGTGTTTGACACCATGAGTAAAGTACTATTACCAATGGTAGTCACTTTTTAGGGGTGACTAAACCTGGTTAAAGGAGGGTATAAAGGACACCACCGCTGGGGATGACCTTCTGATAGGCATTGGTACTGGTCCATTGCTATATGACAATGCCCTCGGAAGGACTCCTGGTTCTGAGCTTGGTCCTGGAGCCTCTGGGATCTGTCGTACAAAGGGTAGCAGGTGTCATAATGATGGGGAGGGCTGCGGCCATTGATGTTGTGCCTAAGCCTCTATGATTGAGAATCAGGGTAGTGAAACATGTTAGACACTGCAATATCAAGATACTATATAACAACTAAAATGAACAAGTGCTAGATGCACAGTTTCTAAATGCCCATCTACCCTACAAAGATAAATTACACTAATAATGAATTGAGTTAAACATCTTCCTGTTTCATATTAAAACATGTTACAGCTAATGCAGGTTGGGGTCCTTTCCAGTCTGTGTCTGTCTGTTCTCCATGCCTCTCATGTTCCCAAGTACCATTTGCTGGCCTCCATTAGCACTGTTCCACAGTGTATGGGTGCTGCCATCTTGGAAATGGTCCCGTGATTACCTCAGACAAATCAGTAGCAAATCCCTCTGACCAGCTGATAAAGCAGGGAATCACCACCAAGGGAGGGCTATTTAAATCACTGCCACTGATCAATTAGTGTCAGAACAATTTGTAGCTTCTACTAGTCTCCTGGTTCCTGATACTCCTTTGGGGGATCTAAGTCTGCAGTTTTCAGCCTGCTATCCCAGCTTGCAGCAATCAGCCTGCTATCTCAGCTTGCCATTTCAGCCAGCAGGCTTCATCCTGTCTGAAGTACCCAGTCTGCACTCCTGTCTGCAGTACCTAGACTGCACTCCTGTCCTCAGTATCCAGTCTGCACTTTTGTCAGCAGTATCCAGTCTGCACTCCTGTCTGCAGTACTCAGTCTGCACTTCTGTCTGCAATATCCAGTCTGCACTCCTGTCCGCAATATTCAGTCTATGTTCCTGTCTGCAGTATTCAGTCTGCACTCTTGCCTGCAATATCCAGTCAGCATTCTTATCCGCAATATCCAGTCTGCACTCCTGTCTGCAGTATCCAGTCTGCACTCCTGTCTGTAGTATCCAGTCTGCACTCCTGTCCGCAGTATTCAGCCTGCACTCCTGTCTGCAGTATCCAGTCTGCACTCCTGTCCGCAGTATTCAGCCTGCACTCCTGTCCGTAGTATCCAGTCTGCACTCCTGTCCGCAGTATTCAGCCTGCACTCCTGTCTGCAGTATCCAGTCTGCACTCCTGTCCGCAGTATCCAGTCTGCACTCCTGTCCGCAGTATCCAGTCTATGTTCCTGTCTGCAGTATTCAGTCTGCACTCTTGCCTGCAGTATCCTGTCAGCATTCCTATCCAGAGCATTCAATCTGCAATCCTGACCACAGTCTGCACTCCAGTCCGTGGTATCCAAAACACAATACTCAGCACAGTCTGTTGAACTCTACTCTGTCCCTTGGACCATATCTGCAACCCTGTGACCTTTCCATTTTTATCCCTTCACTCCCAAACTAACGCTCCTGGGCTCCAGTCAATCCAGTCTCTAACCTGGTCTGCCTCCTGAGCTTTATTACCGTTAGCTCCATCTCTGTGAATTTTCCCTGCAGTTGATGAGCTGTAGATAGCTGAAAACACCCAGCTTCCATTACTGTCCTGACAAGAACACTAGGAAACCCGAACCGGTCTGTGACACAGTGATTATTAGAGGAAACCTGGTGAACAATAACAAGTTATTATAGGAACCAAGGCCCAAATCCACACCCCTGCACACTTAAAGTGCGTGCAGGCAGGGCCATTGAGGGCCATGTGGGCCTGGGGCTGAAAATTATCAAAGGCTCACGCTATATATTATGCTTTGGAGGAGAATGTCAGTCCCTAACATTCATCCTTATGCTCTGCAGTGTGTAAGGGCCTATTTTCAGATCGAGGCCTTGGACTGTAGTCCCATTAGCCCCATTGTTAATCTGGCCCTCGTGCGGGGGTGCGTAGCTATGCATCCATAGCGGGGAGTGCACGCCCCCTGCACTTCGTGCTGTCGGTAGTAAATCTGAACACTTATGTGTCCAAAAATTGCTACCTTAAGTTTTACGCCCCTGAGCCCTCAATTCCATGGCTATCCCTGCTTGTATGGCGGGGATACGACCATCGTAAACGAAGGGTCTGCCCCTTCTGCGTGCTTACTGTCGCACGAAACCTAGTTATGTACATCGGTAAGCACACATGCAGGATATCTTGCATGCACATGCACAGATGTTCCGAGACAGGAGACTTACCCAAATGACTTGTGTAAGTCCCCTGTCATACTTAGGTCAGGATCTGGGCCCAAGCCAGTAAAAGAGTTACTTTGTAATAAAAAAAAAAACAATAATAAAATAACAATGTTATGTTCATAGAAGTCTAACATCTCCAATGCTATCCAGCTGAAATAACTAGATGGTGTTACTAAGCAGTACTTCTAAAATCCTTGGACTACAAAGCAATCAAAAACATAAGACCAATTCATGTGAAACTGCTCTTAATGAAGACAAATAGCATACTCTGGATTGTGGAAGATAATGAAACATACATCCAGCCAGCAACAATGACAAGGCACAGAAGAGTGAAATGTATCACTCCTGGACCACTAACTATAAAGGGGCTGTAAGGGTAATACTGGTGCAAGAGTAGTCCTGGGTAAAACCATTTTGAACTGCAAGGGAAGTCAAATTTAAACTGCATAGAAGTGTGGAGACGTGAGGTTTCCTAGCTCAACTCCAATTTAGTTTGAACATAAAGCTATACAGTATATGTGTGCTCGGTGCAATGGAAAAGTATTTTCCCTGTATGCAATATAATTAAATTAATTTGCTCCCCTTTATTGTAAAATGGTTCCCTCACATGTACACTTGCAGCTGTTTTGCCCTTAATCTCAAACACTAGATCCTTCCCAATATGTAATAGTAAAGCTAAGCCTACAATTCCTTTTTTTGAAATCTTTACTACCATATAATTTAATGGCTGGTAAGAACTACTCACTCTATCTATTCTTTTGTTTATTATTACATTTACGCAATCAAGTTTGAATTGCTCTTCTGCATTAGACTTTTGGCACTAAGATAATGCCACTTATCAGCTACCCATTCAAGCAATATTTCCTCACAATTCCTTTACATGTGTTCTAGTAAACCTCTTCCTTTTAATAATGTCTCCCTTACCTGATTTGAAGCTAACTCCTTGATATATTTGAAAATATTTATTAGACCGGATTCAGATTTAATAACGCAAGTCACTTACGCACGCATTGTGCGTAAGTGACCTGCCTTCACTGGAGGGCGCATGCGCCCTCCAGATGTTACGCTAGGGTTACTATAGTAATCATAGCGTAGCGACCATTTCCGTCCGAGCCCATTTCCGAGGAAATAGGCTGTGCTTCCCTTCCGCCCACTAAAGCGGTGAAGCATTTAAATTGTACAGTATGGGAGGGGCTCCCACACTGTAGCGGATCAGCGGTCGTACGGACCGCTGATCCACACGTCTGATTTAATCCAGGCTTATGGCAGCGTATGCTGCCATAAAGCCCACACAACAGAGGGGAGTGACAGGGGGTGTGCACTCCCCTCTGTCTTGCGTTATTACAGGCCCCCGCACGCACGGAAAGCGTGCGGGAGTCTGAATCTGGTCCTATGTCCTTATGGAGATATGACCTCCAGAATTTAACATAGTATTCTAGGTGAAGCAGTGCCTATAAAGTGCCATTATTACTTATGTCTTTCTGCTACTAATTCTCCCCATCTGACTTGTTTATTATTGCTTTCTTATATTGCTTACTTACCAGTTACCAGAAACAGTGATTTCTAGATCCAGTTCCTCCTCACATGTTTCCTTTTTAGTACTGTTGATCCTGAAGCCAGTATTTGGGATTCTTAACCTTATGAGCATTTGTTGCCATTACGCTGAAGTTGTCACAATTTTTATTATTCCTCTAGTCTAAACAGATCAGCAATAACTTTGTTTACTACTTCTGGTGCCTTTATCCACAAATCCATCTTTGAATCCAATGCCAAGTTTTCCAGTTTATTTATGAATCTGTGTAACACAGTGTTCAAGGCCTAGTCTGTATTGTATGGCAGTCACTAGGATGCAGTCTGTTTTGTATGATGATCACTGTATTGCATAGTGGTGATGGGATTTGCTTTCTTTTATTGTGGTTACAATATTGTGTTCTGTATTTTAAGATACTTTCATGGATACCGCAATGTAGAACAGGGTTGCTGACTTTTCAGAGCTTCCCTCCGGGAGAACCCAGAGGGAAGCCATGGATTTCTGCAAGGGGGCGGGGCTTAATGATGTGATTTATGCAAATCACGTCATTGACCCCCATCCCCTGTCAATCATTCCTGTGATCTCCAGCGTTTCAGGGGATGGACGGGGCTTGATGACATCATCAAGCCCCGCACATCCCTAGTAACGCTAGGGATTATAGTATAATTGATGGCTGGTGGGGCTTGCGGGAGCTTTGCCTGGTCTCCCGGGATACCTGCCCAAATTTCGGGAGTCTCCCAGATATTCCATGAGAGTCGGCAACCCTAATGTAGGACAGTCACTGGTGTGAAAAGGTTAAATCTTAAAACTAGAGGGTTCTAATGTATAGTTTGCAGGGGTGGTGCAGAACACCCTAGCACTGTCCTGGGCCTTATGATTTGTCCATGAGCAGATTACCAAATTTTTTTTTGTTCTAACCCCTAACTCTGGATCAACCATAATATGTTTTAATAGTGCATTGCATTAGCTAAGTGCTACTAAGTACACAACAATGTATTTCTCAACCAGCATACAAAGTGGTACTGATGCTTTCAACTTGGACGTGTTAAAATGTTTCTGTTAAGAATGACTGTACATGAGCTGGGACAACAAATAGTCCCCCTATAAACATGACAGACAGCAGCACTCTCTGGCTTATAACGTTATTTCCTTTTACAGTTAAAGCTCTGGGTTCCCTTTGCTAATTCTTAGCATTCCAAATGTTTTATGGAGCAAAACACAAAGTTTATTTCTGTGTCATCAGTTAATTGCTGTCCTTATGAAATATTTTAATAGCAAACTAATGAAAGCATCTTACTCTCATGTTATACTGTATTTGTATCTTAGTGCAATTTGTTAATTCCATACAAGGAAATTTGCAATATTATCACAACTATGGCCTGTGTCAAAAAAAGTTTCTGCGTAAGACATATAGTAGGACAGAAATACCAAGATATAATATATGATGAGATACTAACACTCATATCACCTGCTGTTCCAGTATTTGTTACCGTGCTGGTAATAATGGTCATTTCAGTCTGTTGTCATTGGTGACACAGCAAAGTAAAAGCAATATAAGAATATTGGGGTAGATCCAGAACCTCGTTTGCAATACGTTTACTCGCATAGCGTATTTTCGCATGCGTACTTTCTATACACTCCCCTTGGCACACCCCTTGAATGTACGCATTTTGTCCGAGATCCGCTTTCCAAACCCTACCTTAACTTTTGCCCACGTAACCGATGTCATCCGCATACGTACGTATTCACGTACGTATGGGCAACACGTATTTACGCAGCTAAGCACGCCCATACTGTACACTTTAAATACACCCCCCGCCTACATAGCGTATTTCAGATGTATTTTTGACTCACGTAAAATTGGCACGCCCACACGTAAGGATTTACGTGACACATACGTGAATGGCCCATACTTTCACATTTCCGCTACGTTACAGAGCGTATTTTCTATGGTGCGCATGCGCAGTACTTACCAAAACGCGATTTTACGTCTCCGCCACACGTAAATTCGCTCACAATCGTTGTTCTGGATCTGGCCCATTATGACTAAAATGTACAAATATAATCTATAAAATAGATACTCTGCAGTGTGGAGGTGGTTATAAGAATAGGGCTGTAGTCGGTCCTGTGGCCATATCACTAATTAATTGATCATTTATACACCTTCATTTGTATGTGGTCGTAGAGTTTTTAAGCAGCAGAAGCGGAAGTATAAATTCGCTGTTCAAACTGCGTGCGCTCTTTCCAGAGTCACATCTCTGAATAGGATGCTCTAAAAATGGGCATTTATTTGAAATACCTAAACGTATTCGTATGGACAGAAGGTATCAGTTGTAATGCAGAAGCCTATACAAGTTTGCTTGTTTTAAGGTTTTTTTTGGTACAGTTAAATTGTACCCATTAAAAATATATGTTTCCCCAGTTAAAAATATTCCTGACCAACAATACACAGCTATTCAGGCTTAAAAAAATGGAAATATAGTGTATGACCATAAATGTATTTTAATAGCTGTATCTTTTTAAGATGTGTAGAGCTGTGTATTAAATACAGACCTCCTGAGATGGATAGGGATTCACCTACAGGCAGATGGATAGGGACTCACCTACAGGAGGTGCCTTGACGCTGGGCAGCTGAGCTTAACCCAATATATTGTGACCTAAACCTCCTTTATATGTGTGTGCTGACACATAGTGTTATATAATGTATGTTTGGAGCGCCGGACCTCTCTTTTGTTCCTTGTAGTTGCACAGTGGTCACTTTGGTCCTTGGCTGCACCTCTCCATTTATATATACACCTGCACACATTTCATGTATTTAAATAGAAGCACAGCCTTTGTTTTCTTGTTACTGTTACTAGTTTTAAATACAAGTAGGGCATGAAAATGTCCTCTTACACTTACATTAGCCCCTGAGCTGGTGCACGAGTTTGAAGGAAGCGCAGGGGTTCCGTGCTCCTACTGCATCTAGCAGAGGCACTAAAAGGCAAACACTGGTGGATGGGTATCCTTGCATCGTCCTCTGCTCGCTCCCCCTCTGCACATGCGCAGTAGGGAAGTATACTGCACTGAATCCTAGAAAACTAGATGCCTGAATGGAACTATAGACTTTAAATAGGCACCTGCACTGTGACTGTGGGAGACAGATGCCGATCTAGTTGGGTAAAACACTGTTTAGTTAGTATGTAGGGGAACTGCTTTATGCTGACTTTGCCATCCTGATGTAATAAAGCACCTCTGTTTTATTAAAACACTTGTCTCCCGAGTGTACCTTCATATATACTAATCTGGACTCATTACACATGTCAAACCTGGCATGTATTAGATATAACAGTTAGGCATGAAATAATAGTAGCTGTAGACTGGAGGCCTAATCCAGTTATACACTAAACAGAAAAATATAAGTTATACAAACACTGGTTTAAGTAAATTTAACTGTATATTAAACCAACAAAGAGAGGCGTAGGACTGGATTCACACTACCGGACGTATTGCATATATGTTTGCATACATATATAGACTACGCATACGTAGTATCTTTTTACGTAATCTACGTATCTTTTCGTTACGTAGATTGCGTATATGCGGTCTCAAAGTGATCCTCCTAATTGACATTAGGAGTTTCACCCCATATGGAGAACAAATATAAAATATAGCAATCAGCACTCAGGAGAAAGATATAAAACCACTAACATAAAACTCTTTGTAATAGGAATTTAAAAAAAAAGACACTGCAATGTCTGAAATAATACAATAATAATAATAATAATAATTACACTTTAACACAACACATTGGGCCTGATCCAGAACTACGCTTCCCCGCGATTTTCCACGTGGCGGAGACGTAAATTCACAGATTTGAACGCACTGCGCATGCGCACCATAGAAAATACGCACATTCACATAGCGTAATTTTGATCGTATGGGTGAATCACGTATGTCTCACGTAAATACTTACGTGTGGACGTGCCAAATTTACGTTAGACCAAAATACGTCTGCAATACGTGAAGGAGGCGGGGGGTGGTATTTAAAGTGTACAGTATGGGCGTGCTAAGCTGCGTACGTTCACGTAGTCAGTACGTCCGTTAGCGGACATACTCTGTTACGTATGAAAAAGTTAAGGTAGGGTTTGGGCGGCATATCTTGACAAAATACGTCCGTGCAAGGGGTGTGCCGAGGGGAGTGTAACGAATTTACTCACACCAAAATACGCTCCGCAAATAAACGTACGGCACACGTAGTTCTGGATCTACCCCATGGTCATAGTAAGATGTAGGCTCTAGCTTTTCTGGTGTGCTTTATGTTGCAAAGGTTAGAAATATTCAACGCGTTTAATCTCGGCACTTTAAACCACTATTGACTTCATCAGGGATATAGGAATAGCAAGGATGCGGTAAGCTCTCAGGTATTTATGGCAAATATCCGGTCTGTTCAGAGCTGTCACTTTTTAGTAATTGCAGCTGTTTGTTATAGAGCTTAGATCCTTAATTAAGTTTGACTGACAGTTGAGTATGGTAACCTAGCAAGTTCAATTGTCCTTTGGTTTTTCGAGTTCAACTTCTCTCAAGAATCATAAAGTTCACATAATTGTACTTATTTATATTACAAAAAAGGGTTAAAACAGCATATTAGCAATAAAATTGAGACTTTAAAAAAGTAGGAAAGGCTAAAAAATAATGTTGTAACTCGTTCAATTACATGTGTTTACAAGTATATAAAGTGCTTAGTGCATTATTAAATTCTACAGTCCTACATATTAAGACATATTTATCATATAAAGTGTTAAACCTTAAATTATTATGTAAATAGATAATAAATAAATAGTTCACAGAATCAAGGAATTCTAAAGTGCTAAATGCAATAATTTGTAAACGTACGGTACTTAGTGACGGATAATGTTGGCCATAAATATATCTTAGTTTAGTAATGAGTGAACATGCGAGTAAACGTTTCTTAGATGATTCTATTAAGGGGCTGGATATGTGCAAGTTTAATGTATAAGTGAGCATGTGAGGAAATAACTGTTATAAGTGTCGTGAGTATATATCTAGCTAATGAATTATAATTATTCTGGCAGGGTAAAAATTGCTAGTAGGAATGAATGAATGCTAGTTATGAGTGGTTAGTGAAATGAAGGGGAAAAAGATTATATGGCTACATTAATAGTATATTCTTTTCCAAAATTGAAAAGGTAATAAATGAAACGATAAAGGGTATGAGAATATTAAAAATAAGTGATATAATAGTGAGCTAAGTTCTGAACCCAATAAACAGTCAAGGTGGTATAACCTGCCTGATTTTCATAGCCTGTTTTCTAAGCATTGGTTTTCCAAGCATATTGGAGTTGTAACTAGAGTTTGAACTGGATTTGGCCTGGATTTGGGCCAATTTAAAAGTAGTTCTGTGATTTGTTGGTAAAGCAAAGTTTGCAGGTTTTTTTATCGAATAAACCTTCTAGGATGTCTGCTCTTGTACATTGCAGTGGGTGTGATGCTTTTGTTTTGCGTGACACAATTTGGAAATTCAGGTGTTGTCCAATTTGATAGTCATATATGTGTATATAAAGCACACTCATGGTCTATATATATATATATATATATATATATATATATATATATATATATATATAATGACCATGCAATCATACCACCACGCCTGTTTCAGATGATGGCTCTGAGGATTGCTTGGCAACTCCTCTTTACTTTTGATTTTACATTTATTTTGTCTACTTTGTGAGTCCCTGATGCATAAGTGTCCTGTTACTATAATAAGAACATGCAACAGTAATAAAAATGTAATACATAAATGCTATTTAGATAAAATCTGCTATTCTATGAGGCCATTTTGGGTGCAAGGGGTTAAACATTGTGACCCACTTTACCTCCAGGTCCCATAACTCCACTCTCCCCCTCCACCCTTAGTATTTAAACTGTAACTCCCAATATCCAGCTCTACTATATTTTATTATAGATTTTATACACTCAACATTGCATTGAGACAAACAGAAAGTATGTTCCCGTCGTTCTTTTCAAACCAGAAGGCACGTTTTAAGCATATATTATTCATATATGGCAAAATGTATGACAACTAAATGAAGATAATTCTATCTATCTGCATTCCCTGGTTGTAAAGTACTTTTCAGATATACTGCAGTGTTTTAATTTCATATTAATCAGAGATTAGTCCATTTCAGAAATAAGGACACATTAACCCATGTTCTTCACAAAAGAAACATGGAAAAAAAGTGAGTGTGAAATGATATTTTTCTCCTGTGGCAAAGGGGTGGGGGGAGAGGAGAGTTGCTTTATTTTATTGATTTAAAAAAAACACACACACATATCCCACAGGCGCCAAAAAGCACAGGGCAATGATTAATGTCCCCTCAGAAAAAGAAATTATATCGAATAAATTAAACTACTGTGGCAGCAAATTGAAAAATAAGGATGTAAATGAGGTTTGAATACTTAATATCTGAGTGGGGAAAGCAGCTATTGATGTAAAAGAAAATGATGAGAGATTGTAGGGTCCCCCGAATCGTGGCTCCAGGGAGAGGTATGAAGGCTTCCAACCAAGAAACCACACAAAATAACCTAGAGGCATCAAGTAAAGAGAGAGCATTTACTGGCAGACGTTGTAATCCCTATAAACATCCATATACCACTGTCACTGTCTTAACCTTTCTTTATGTCAATTTAGTGACATATTTTATGTTGTTTAATAAATCATTATGTTTATCTAATACCTTTCTTTCTTCTACAGCCTACAGGAGATTCCACATGAACAAATATGATAACTTTTTGTGATGTTAAAACGCTTACTAAAGGGACCAGAAAGGATGCCATAAGGATGCAATTATACTAAAAAGGTATACCACAAGACTAGAATGTACTTTAGATTGCCATGATCAGGAGCGTAACTACTATGCGCACGTTTGCTAAGGGACCCAGAGAAGAGGAGGGCCCATGGCAAGCGCCCATCCTGCATCCATGGATGACATGCCAAGAATGACAGCTCTAAAGTCAGCCATACACTACAGCGATTATTGGTCTGATCATCAGAATAAATCACTATAGTCCATTTCTCCTAACAGTGATGAACTGTCGAAAAACGCTTGGGTCCAATCATTTGATCTTATGACATGTTTACAGTTATCGCATCCACCTCCATCTCCTGGCCGGAATTACCTTTCTAGCATTATCATTAGCAAGTACAGCTTTAATAAAGCAAAGAAAGATGTGCATTCTGCAAGAGTTGCAGAGCTTTCTTCAATATATTACTGTTATACTTACCGCTATCAGACAGAGAAACTCCAGCCAGCAGGTGGAGGAACCAGGGGAGTAGCGAGGGTGGAGCCAGTGTGCTGCATAGCACAGCCAAGTGCCATCTCCAGATCCCTAATATACTAGTATTACATGTGGAATAATATTATGGGTCTGGAATGGCACACTATATAATGTACCAGCAGGGAATATCATGGGTCTGGGAATCACACTTATTATAATATATGTGGGGTATATTATGGGTCTGGGAATGGCACCCTATATACACTCTAATATAAACCTCATATTATAGTATGTGTTATTCCCAGACCCATAATATAACCCACATGTGCTTTATATAGTGTAACATGTAAGGGAGACAGAGGGATGTGTAATGGATTGGGGGTAGAGAGAGAGATGTGTAATGGATTGGGGATAGGGAGTGAGGTGTGTAATGGATTGGGGGTAGGGAGAGAGATGTGTAATGGATTGGGGGTAGGGAGAGAGATGTGTAATGTAAAGAGAACAGGAAGAGAGATGTGCATTGTAAAGAGGACAGTGAGGGAGATGTGTAAATGTAAGGGGGGAAGAGGGGTCCATGTGTTTAGAAGGGGTTCAGGGAGGGGGAAGTGTATTGGAGAGGGGGCACAATAATGCAGGTATGTCATTAGGGGGGAGAGATCGAAGGGCAGATGTGTAATAGAAATATGTAATGGGGTGGAGGGGAGATGTGTAATGGCAGCTATCTTCACTTTCTCCCCAGACTTTCAGTGCAGTAGGAATCAATGTAGAGCATGAAGAAGAGAACACAACACTCAATATTTATTTACGTAAAAACAACACTTTTAGCTAACAAATGTTAGGGTGCATGGTCACCGCGCTCCCAACACACTACATTATGGGGTATATTTACAAAAGTCGATTTTGCAAAAAAAAGACCAACGTCCCGGGACTTTGCTGCCGATTATGCCATCGCTGTATTCACTAAAGGCAAAGTCCCGGGACTTTAGCTTTTTGCAAAATCGACCTGGCAAACATCGCTGGACAGAAATCGTCCAGATGTTTGCCATTTAAAAAATACAATTTGCCGTATTCACTAAAGGCGATATGACTAAATCGCCTTTAGTTCATCGGCAAATTGCAGAAAAACAAAGCGCCTTGTGTGTGGGGCGTTTTCAATACTCCCTCCTCGGCTCATTTAAATTCCCCCCCCACTGTTCATAAAATACTCCTGAGGCTGCCGTGGCAGGCCTCTTTTTTCTTAAATAACTACGTGCAGTCTTTAAATATTGAACATAGTGAAATTGCATTCTTCAATGCTACGTAGCTTGTGTAGTCAGTATGGGATGTGGGTCTCTGCTGAGAACGGCCCTATAGCGAAAGGGCTCTTATCTCCCAGCCAGTCCTGAACAGAGGCAAATCAATCAATTCCCAGAGCACCGAACACAGTGCTTTGAAAGGTAATTAAAATATCTAACCCCAACCCTTTTCTTAATCTTTACCCTAACCTTCCCTTCCCCGCAGCCTGACCCTACCCCTCCCTTTCCCCCATCCTGCCCCTAAAATCTGCCTTCCCTGCAGCCTAACCCTAAGACTCTCTTCCCTACAGCCTAACCCTAAGTCTCCTTTCCCCACAGCCTGACCCTAACCCCCCCTTTCCCGCTGCCTAACCCTAAGTCTCCCTTCTCCGCAGGCTAACCCTAGCCCTCCCTTCCCCATAGCCTGATCCTAACTCTCCCCTTCCATGGCCCTAAAAGTCCCCAGAGAGGTTACTACCCTCTCTGGTGGTGTATACTTTGAATCTGCGGTGGTCGGTGGGTCTGACGGACGTCACTTCCGAAAATGATTGAGTGAGTATGGGGATACTTACTGGTTCTGAAAAAAACTAAACGAAAATAGATGGCTATTCAAAATAGAAACAGCTGAAAATGAACTTTCGGCTGTCTCTATGTCTAAGACAGCCCTCATGCCGGGGACACCTACCGGTCAGTATGACTATGCATGCGCCGTAGCCTTCTTAGGTGTGAATCTGGTCCATAATCTCAGAAGTATGTGTGGGTGAGAACCTAGGATCCAATGATTATCAAGCAGTGAGTTTAGACCAATAGAAACATGAATCACAAAAAAACAAAGGTGTTAGATTTTAGGAAGGCTGATTTTGGAGAAAATGGGGAAATGTGATTCCATGAAACACCTGAAAGGAAGGCAAGAACAGTGGAAAAAAATTAAAAAGTTAATTATCAACAGCAACAGACCTTTGTATAAAAAGGTTAGGAAAAACCCTAAAAAAAAAAGGAACTATAGTGAAAGCAAAAAGATGGTCTTTAGGAAATATAAACAAACTCAAATGATGATAGAAGACCGAATTCAGACCCCCGCACATTTTCCATGCGTGTGGGGGTCTGTAATTACATGAGAGAGAGAGGGGAGTGCACACCCCCTGTCACTTCCCTCTCTCTCGAGCGGGCTTTATGGCAGCTTACGCTGCTATAAGCCTGCATTAAGTGTATTGTGCGGATCAACGCAAAGTTCCGTCCGATTGTTTATATGCTAGGGTTACTATAGTAACCCTAGTGTAACATCTGGAGGGCGCATGCATCTGGTCCAGAATGATGTATTTTGCAAAGCAGAAGGAGGTATAGTAAGAATGGACTCTTGTCGAGGGTAAAAGGGTTATGGCAGATCATCTTAATAATCCGTATTGTTATATATTCACAAAAGAAAGAGAGGGGAAGGTACTGCTGCAAGAATATTTATACAACGGTAATCCTTACTTTATTAGACAGCAAACAGCTGAATAGCAGGTCATCAAATTGGCAATTCCACCTAACAAAAAAATGTTTAGGGAAAACAGTTTGATATTTCCTGCAAAAAAGATTTATGCCCAGTTTAAAACAAACATTTGACCTGCATTTTTTGTAGTTGTATCCATAGAACAGAGAACGCAGCTTGAATGGTTGTTGTCATAGTTCAATGATCTCTATGATAAATGTGCTGTCAGTACACACACAAGTGCAGACAGACTTGGAACACAACCTGTCCTAATTTGGTGTGTTTATTATAGGTTTGAGCGACTAGGGCATTTTATCAATAATTATTAAAAGATCAATGATCAAGATGTGTTCTCCATGCTTAAAGTATTGCAAGACCAATGCCCATTTATCCCAATGTACAAATAAGTTTATGGGTATATTAATGGAGTCAAAACTGGAGACAGTAACAAATCTATTCTAGCTAACATTTTCTAGAAGTGTTTGGTAAATGAAAGTCATAATGTCATTGGTTACAATGGGCAACATATAAACGGACAAAGACTGAAAATCCTGCCCACACCAAACCAAACCCTTGAAATAATGACACAGACAACGAACTTTGATTTTAAAAGGAAGCATAGATTTAATAAAGAAAGTAATTAAATTGAATTGTGATTGACTATAAATTTTGGTAGAGTCAAGGTGGCACCAATATCAGGTGTCAAGTGACCAAATCCAGTAGACAAGACTCCGTTGTCGCAAAGGTGCCCCCGCAACCAACCCAAACGCCACTCCCCAAGGCAATTAACTTCCAAGTGCTCACCTCAAAAGGAGGAGGCAATTTAAACCACACCAAGGAGCAAGCGACCTGTTATAGTATAGAAATATGCCACGTTCCCCCAAGCATAACCAGTTCCCCCAAAGTTCCCCCTGCGCCAAATCTATGTTGACACCCCCACCTCTACCGCCAGAACACATGCCCCATCTGTAAAGAAAAATGCATGTTAATAAACAACCTAAACATTGGGAGGGAGGAAAAAAACTGACAAAGAGGAGAGGAGGGGAAGATACTATCAAGCCTAACTTTATAACCTACCTAACTCCACCCCTACCCCCAACTCCTCCCCCTTCTATCACAAAGTTTTAACATCATCATTGCCTGTTGAGACCAGGGTTCCAGACTGCCATTTATTTCCCTTCCTGCCTATGCTGCACTCAGTTCCTTTTTTTCTCTGTGAAAGTTCCATTACATATACCCCTTTGTCTTAAGAAAAGCAAGATTTAGGGAGAGTTTGAGTGTATAAAAAAATAGTGTCATAGGGCCTGATCCAGACCTACACTCGCATGCGAGCTAACGCTGATCGTAAGCGTAAAATCGTCAGAAAAAACGCACTGCGCATGTGCATAGTGACAACGGGCCTGATCCAGCGCTACGAAAATTCGCACGACGGGCGAATGCGAACGTACGCTCGGGCGTATCAACCTACACGCCCCTAGCACTCCCATAGTAAAGTCCCTGCTTACGGCGGCTATACCCTACACTGGGTACGACCGTCGGCCGTACGAAAATTCGCAGAAAATACGCTGAGAAAATACGCTTAGCACGCCCATACTGTACAATTTAAATGGCTATTCCCGCCTCCCTGTAGTAAAACGGGCGCCCAGCCGACCATCGTAAAAAAAATACGCCCAGCGAGCGAAAAATACGCTAACGATACGCCCGCTATTCGCTCATGACGCTCGGGCGACCGGAAGCTGTCATACTGGGCATGCGCATTGCGAATTTTTTGACGAAAATTCGCATACGATGAGCGTACGCTCGCTTGCGAGCGTTGCTCTGGATCAGGCCCAACTTCCGGTCGTACCAAAGACCTTCATAGCGGCGATTTGGCGTTCGTATTGTTTGCGACGACGGGGCGGGTTTATAGTACGAAGTTAGTTCGGACGCTGGAGTTAAGGAATGTAGGCGGGGGAGCCATTTAAATTGTACAGTATGGCCGTGCTTAGGCCGCTACGAACACTGCGTCGCTACGAAAATACGTACGAACACATGAAAAAGTTAGGGTAGAGTTCGGTGGGCGTAATGAAAGGAAGGTAAGGGGAGTGTCGTGGGAGTGAAAGTTTTTACGCTGCAGCGGTAATACGCTCCGTTCTCATGCGTAGGTCTGGATCAGGCCCATAGTGTTTTGAAAAAATCTGAGAGTAACAATTATGCAGAGGATCATGCATATTACATTCACCATAAATATCTTAATATTAATGGATAATTTAAAAAATTTTGATTAAATGAAATTGACTTTTTGTAATTTTGGAGAATACATATATAAAACATATGCAATTGTGTTTTATTCACAGTGTATGCATTTTTTTTTTAGAAAGCTCAACCTGCTATTGTATGTGCAGTCTAATTGGAGATTCACATAAATACAGCTAAAGTACAATACACTAGTCCTTCGATACTAATGCGCCTGTTCTTTGTATATGTGTAATGAATCAGAAACTACGTCCTGTGTAGTTGTAGATAATGTATATTCATGTGTGTTAATTAATGGGATAAGTTTAAAAAAAACCATCACACTTATTGTGCAAGGACATTCTTATTCCATAGGGACTTGGTTCTGCTCCTTACCAGAGCTCAGGTATTATCTGTGTTATTATATGGAGAGAGGGGAGGCAGTGTTG
>WWET01006765.1:22809-42630 GCA_011038615.1 Limnodynastes dumerilii | reverse complement strand
GCAAAGTTTTCTTCTTAAGACATTGCCCCTCCCCCCCCCCACCACCCTCCTTGGCTAATCTAAATCCCTCCCCCCCTCCTATTTCTTCCTAAACAATCCGAGGCAGCTTTAGGCCACCTCATTCTAATGTAATGTAATGTGCAACAATTTGTCATTTCAGGTGGCCATATCAATCCTGCAGTTTCATTGGCCATGTGTGCAACTGGACGGCTACCTTGGGTTAAACTTCCTTTCTATATTGCTGCCCAGATGTTGGGAGCTATTACAGGATCTGCAGCTGTTTTTGGGGTCTACTATGGTAAGTATGCTTTTAAGAACATTTCTGAGGAACGAAAAAATAAAATCTATCTTGATATTATTAATGCTGCTTCAAAGTGAGCTTGTAACTACCACCTAATATTTAGCCAATCAGATTACTATAAGGTTATCTCTCTATCTCTGTTGATGATGCTGAAATAATCCCAACTCATAAAGCTTGATGCTTAGGTGTTACCCTTGACTTTGAACTGTCCTTTGTTCCCCATATACAATCTATCTCTAAGTCCTGTTACATACATCTAAAAAACATTTCCAGAATACGCAAATATCTCACACAAGACACTGCAAAAATTCTCATTCATGCAATAACCATCTCCCGCATTGATTATTGTAACGCTCTCCTTATTGGACTCCCACATTATAGAATTACCCCCTACAGTCTATATTACTTGCAGCAGCTAGACTGATTTTTATTGCCAAACGCTCTTCAAGAGCTTCTACACTCTGTCAGTCTCTACATTGGTTATCTGTATTTTACAGAATCAAATACAAGATCCTTTTGCTAACCTCACTCATCTCAAGATATATTCCAGCTCGCGCTCTCAGATCCTCACAAGACATACAGCTCTTCTCCCCACTAAACAAATGCTCTGATTCCCAGTTACAGGACTTCTCCTGGGCTGCATCCACTCTCTGGAATAACCTTTCTCACCCACTAAGACTATCCTCTACTCTCCAAACTTTCAAGCGCTCCCTCAAAACTCACCTCTTCAGACAAGCGTACCAAATTTCACAACCTACTTAACATTTGTCTACACTATTTACAACAACTTTATTATATGACCCTCATTTCATGATTAAACCAAACTTATTCTCTTTCATTCTGTACTAAAGTTCCCCTCATTTCTGTTACTAACACAGAGCACTGAGCACTTTTACCATGCAAGCTGGCTGGTCCATTGTGTGATTATATAGCACTTTCCCTTATGTATCAATCCCTTATATCCTATAGAGTGTAAGCCTGTGGCAGGGCCCTCTTACCCACCCAGTCTGTCTGTTACCACCCAGTCCTGTTATAATGATTGTTAAAATTGTAAAGCGCTACGTAATATGATGGCGCTATATAAAAACCTGTTAATAAATAATAAATAAATAAGGTTATGGCAACACCAAGGCATAGGACAGAGAATTAATTAATTAAACAGCGTTGTCATGCTGAGTGCTCACTACAAATAGTCATTAATACAAACTTGAGTTTTAATGCTGCTTTGGGCATGATCTTGACTTAAACTATGTATAGATTGTCTTAATCTTATCTATACAACAAAGCAAATAAAACATATTAGAGCTTACTTCCAGCCATTTAAGTGTCATATAGTATAAATTGACTAAAGGTCAAAGTATTATTTATCATATCCTAGTGAAAAACTAATTCTGCTGTTTCATATATGACACGTAAATAATTGCCACATTTAGAAATAATTATGTAAAGGTAGAGAGGTTTTCTACTTTAATAAGAAAAATACAGGAAAATGGAACGGTGGCTCAGTGACTTGCATTCATGCCTTATAGTGCTGAGGTAATGAGTTTGATTTCATGACTAGACGTTATCTGTGTATGTTCTCCCTGTATCTGCATGGGTTTCCTCCAGGTGCTCCGGTTTCATCCCACAAGCCAAAAACATACTAATAGGTTAATTGGCTGCTGACTAAAATTAAACCGTGTGTGTGTGTGTTTATGCATGTGTTAGGTCCAGTAGGGGCAGGGACTTGTGAATGTCTAATGCACTCTGTAAAGCGCTGCAGACAATTTTTGGCACTATATAAATAAGCGTTAATAAAAATCTTGATAGATTATTTATGTTCTCCTTTAAATACAATTTTTCCTTGAAGAAAATGTATTAACATTTAGTTCATTGTTGTGTTAAAACACTTAAAGTTACTTAAATTCCATGCACCAAATCAATGCCACAAACAGACAAGTAGCAAAATGTGCAGCCGTACGTAGAAGACTTTACCATTCAGGAGGAAAAGAAGTGTCCTAGCTACATGGTGACTTTCTCACTAGCTGAAAACAAACCTTATGTTCTTTGCAGTTGTGTAATATGTGTTAAATGTGCGAACAAGACAATCATACGTAATCCCAGTCTTTACTATACAATTTGCTCAGCTTACCGTGCAATGGGTTCAGTGAAAACACAGGGTTATTTTTTTAGGAAGGATTTCCAAAGCTTGCAAAACATGTGGGTTATTAAAAAAAAAGTCTGGACATAGCACACTATATAAAGTACATGTGGGGTATATTAGGGATCTGGGAATAGATTGTGGGTCCCTGTTGCGAACGGCCCTATTTCGATATATATTGCTTAACACAGTTTCCGAAAGGTAAGCAACCCCACTCCCTAACCCTAACCCTAAGTCTCCTCCTCGCAGCCTAACCCTAATCCTCCCCCCCGCGCAGCCTAACCCTAAATCTCCCCCCCACAGCCTAACCGTAAATCCCCCTTCCCCCCGCAGCCTTACCCTAAGTACTGGAGAGAGAGAATGAAAAAATCTGCGATGGCTCGCATTCGAAATAGGGACAGTTGAAAAACAACTTTCGTCTGTCTCTATTGCGCAATGAGAGACATCGCAGTGGGGACTCGCAATGCTGGGAATGGCACATATTATTTGTATGGGAGCTAAAATAATCAGAAGAATAACTTTAGTTTCTCCAAAAGAAGACAGCAGAAGAACAACTTTATTAGCATTTTTTCAACAGCATTATTTGATTAAAACATTAGAATTTGACATGGATTTTTCCATTGTGTTTTGCAGACGCATTGCTCATGCATACAGGTGGAGTTTTTACAGTGTCTGGTCCAAATTCAACAGCACAAATTTTTGCAACGTATCCATCGCCATATCTTTCAACAATGAATGGACTTGTAGATCAAGTAAGTTCACTATTGTCTTTACTGAGACACACACAATGGCCCAGATCCAGAGCTACGTCCGCTAGTGTATTTATGCTAGCCGGAGACAGAGATTTTGTATGTACTGCGCATGTGCTAAGGCAGATGTTACGGCACATAACTCCGAATGTACGTAACATCCTAGTATCAGGAGCGTAACTACGGATGAAGTTACACTTTGAAAAGTTAAGGTAGGGTTTGGAAAGCGTAAAACGGCCAAAGTATGTACGACTGAGAGGAATGCCTAAGGGAGAGCATAGTAATTATGACAGCATAAAGACCGAAAGGGAACGTAGCTCTGGATCTACCGCAATATAATAAACAGGTCCTCAAACATGTTGCAGTTATACAAGGTACAACATGTTTTGTTCTGAACTCTGAGCCAGATTTATAGGTCAAGCTGCAACTTAACATAACAATAAATACTTTTTCTAGGAATTTAAATTTGCTAATATAGGGCTGAATCCACACATAGGATCGATTACCCATTTGCACATGCAAGGGGCTGGATCCAGACCTAGTTAATTGCTTGAACTTAGTTACTCCTGGGCTAAACCATGTTGATTGCAGGGGAGTCATATTTCATCTGTTGCAAACAGTATTAGAGTTGAGAGGTGATGTTTCCTATCCCAAGTCTAAATAACAGTGTGATAGTAAAGCTGCTCAGTATTTGTGTGCAGTAAGCAATTCAAAGATATATCCCTGCCTGCAAAGAATACAATTACCTTGACTCCCCCTGAAATCAACATGGTTTAGCCCAGGAGTAACTAAGTTCACTCACTTAACTAAGTCTGGATCCAGCTCAAGGTGTGTAAGTGTGCTGAATGGACTGGAGGGAGAACTTAGTTTCATACAATAGCATTTAAGCTCTAAGGGGCTCTGCTTCCCCTCTGCCCGCTAAGGTAGGCGGGGGGAAGTATGTTAATTGTTCAGTATGGGTGTCACCACCCACTTACGAGAAAAGTCAGTAGTTGGACGGACCGCTAATCCGCAAGTGTGTCTAAAGTCTGTCCTATCGCAGCGTAAGTCACACTTGTTATGCACAAGAGAGGGAAGTGACAGGGGGAGTTCACTCCCCCATGTGGACGGACAAACCCCTGCACGTATGGAACACATTCAGGGGTCTGGATCTGGTCCATAATGCCTATAAATTAAGGTGTAAACTAGAAACCCTGTGTCTCCACTTCTGTTGGCATTTATATTTAGCTCATATGAATATTGCAGCCATCACAAGCAACAAGTCATAAACTGAACGCCAAGCATAAATAACAATGGGGTTACCTTTTCACACAAGTGAGATCCTACTGCGAAACCTGACAAGATAGTGCATTAGTTGGGACCAGAGAGACCATTGCATACAACTTGACTCCAAAATAGAGCACAGAACTATTTTTATACAAGAAAATGTATATTTTATGTTACACATTTAATTATATTACCATTACTTACCTTCCCCTGGGAACGATGCTGCTTCAGGCTTGCTTGTGATCGCAGCGAGCCCGGAAGATTTTCCTTTAAAATCTACTAATACTCACCCCTCCGGTGAGCTCCTGCGAAGTCCCGCGATGACCTCTGCACACATCACAGGCCACTTCATATGAATGAAGTCTCTGTGCATGCGCAGAGACTACATTGCCGGACTTAGAAAATTTTAAGCCCTAATATGAGATCATAGTCGGACGCATCTCCCAGACAGGTGAGTTTATCTTTTTTTTTTACAGTTTTAAATACTTCCAATGGGCTGGATCCAGACCTTGTTAAGTGCATTAACTTAGTTACACCTGGGCTAAACCATGTTGAATTCAGGGGGAGTCAAGTTAATTGTATACTTTACATGCAGGGATATATCTTTGAATTGCTTACTGCACACAGATACTGACCAGCTTTACTATCACACTGTTATTTAGACTTGGGATAGGAAACATCACCTCTCAACTCTAATACTGTTTGCAGCAGATGAAATATGACTCCCCTGCAATCAACATGGTTTAGCCCAGGTGTAACTAAGTTAATGCACTTAACAAGGTCTGGATCCAGCCCATTGGAAGTATTTAAAACTGTAAAAAAAAAAGATAAACTCACCTGTCTGGGAGATGCGTCCGACTATGATCTCATATTAGGGCTTAAAATTTTCTAAGTCCGGCAATGTAGTCTCTGCGCATGCACAGAGACTTCATTCATATGAAGTGGCCTGTGATGTGTGCAGAGGTCATCGCGGGACTTCGCAGGAGCTCACCGGAGGGGTGAGTATTAGTAGATTTTAAAGGAAAATCTTCCGGGCTCGCTGCGATCACAAGCAAGCCTGAAGCAGCATCGTTCCCAGGGGAAGGTAAGTAATGGTAATATAATTAAATGTGTAACATAAAATATACATTTTCTTGTATAAAAATAGTTCTGTGCTCTATTTTGGAGTCAAGTTGTATGCAATGGTCTCTCTGGTCCCAACTAATGCACTATCTTGTCAGGTTTCGCAGTAGGATCTCACTTGTGTGAAAAGGTAACCCCATTGTTATTTATGCTTGGCGTTCAGTTTATGACTTGTTGCTTGTGATGGCTGCAATATTCATATGAGCTAAATATAAATGCCAACAGAAGTGGAGACACAGGGTTTCTAGTTTACACCTTAATTTATAGGCATTATGGACCAGATCCAGACCCCTGAATGTGTTCCATACGTGCAGGGGTTTGTCCGTCCACATGGGGGAGTGAACTCCCCCTGTCACTTCCCTCTCTTGTGCATAACAAGTGTGACTTACGCTGCGATAGGACAGACTTTAGACACACTTGCGGATTAGCGGTCCGTCCAACTACTGACTTTTCTCGTAAGTGGGTGGTGACACCCATACTGAACAATTAACATACTTCCCCCCGCCTACCTTAGCGGGCAGAGGGGAAGCAGAGCCCCTTAGAGCTTAAATGCTATTGTATGAAACTAAGTTCTCCCTCCAGTCCATTCAGCACACTTACACACCTTGAGCTGGATCCAGACTTAGTTAAGTGAGTGAACTTAGTTACTCCTGGGCTAAACCATGTTGATTTCAGGGGGAGTCAAGGTAATTGTATTCTTTGCAGGCAGGGATATATCTTTGAATTGCTTACTGCACACAAATACTGAGCAGCTTTACTATCACACTGTTATTTAGACTTGGGATAGGAAACATCACCTCTCAACTCTAATACTGTTTGCAACAGATGAAATATGACTCCCCTGCAATCAGCATGGTTTAGCCCAGGAGTAACTAAGTTCACTCACTTAACTAAGTCTGGATCCAGCCCAATGTGCCAATCATATGTTTTCAGACCATTTAGAACAATAATGCAAAAATGTGTACGCTACTACAGACTTGAGTTGTAGTGATAAGAAAGGTTGCTGTCATGATCACTACACCTTATTCATTGTTTATTTACCTTTTGCTAATCACATAATCTCCCTTCTGTTCATTTGCACTTCCTGGTGTATCTGGTAATCATGCACAGGTGTATTCTGTTACTCTGCTGGACGTGCTCATCAGGTGCTATATCCCTGGCTCCACTACTATCCTTCATTTAAATTAATGGTCCTGGTAACCCTGGATGCTCTTTTCTGCAATAAATTTGTCTAACCCTTTCTTAAACATATCAAGTGAATCTGCCATCACAACCTTCCCTGGCAGTGAATTCCATATCTTGACTGCCCTTACCCTTTCCTTTGCTGGTTTTGAAACCTTCTCTCCCCTAACCTTAATGGGCGACCCCATGTCCTGTGTACAGTCCTTGGGGTAAAAAGTTCCCATGAAAGTTCTCTGTTTAGACTGGCTAGCCGTTCCTTATATTAGTCCTTGCAGCTACTGCTTGACATTGAGCACTATTGCTAAGTCTATTGTCCATGAGCACTCCCAAGTCCTTCTACATTAAAGATTCCCCTTAATTACCCCCATTTAATTTATAGATTGCATACTTGTTTTTTATTCCTAAATGCATAATCTTACATTTATCTATAAAACCTCATCTTCCATTTAGCCGCCCAATCCTCCTGTTTATTTAAATCCTTCTGTAGAGAATCTACATCTTGCTCAGATTCTATTACCTTAAATAGTTTAATGTCATCTGCAAAAATGGAAACTTTGCACTATAAACCATTGCTAAGCTCATTAATAACTATATTAAAAAGGTGTCGTCCCAGAATGGAACCTTGAGGTACACTGCTTAAAACTTTTGACCAATTAGAAAATGTTCCATTTGTCTCTCAACTCTCTGTTCCCTATGCTCCAACCAGTTTTTGACCCAAGTACAAATGTTGTTTCCTAGACCCAGTTCCTTTATTTGATGGAACTGTATCAAAGGCTTTTGCAAAATCTAAGTATACCACATCTACTGAACTACACTGGTCTAAGTTAAAACTAAGTTCCTTATAGAAGCTAATTAGGTTAGTTTAGCATGATCTATCCCTCACAAATCCATGCTGATTCCCTCTGATAATCTTATATATCTTAATATTATCCCTTAGTATACCTTCCAGCAGTTTCCCAACTATCGATGTCAGACTTACAGGTCTATAATTACCCGGTAGTGATCTTATTCCCATTTTAAAAAACGGCATCTGCTATACACCAATCCCTTGGTACACAGCCTGATGCTATTGAGTCTATGAAAATTAAAAACAACGGTCTAGCCATTTCTGACTGTAGCTCCATAAGAACCCTTGGGTGTATGCCATCAGGGCCTGGAGCTTTATTTATCTTAATTTTCTTCAACTGCCTTTGGGCTTCTTCTTTTGTTAAACAAATATTATGTGATGGTACAGTTGCATTTTCATTTTTATGTACTATTCCTAACATTTATTCCTCTCTAGTAAACACTGAAGAAAGTGTTTAATACCTCTGCTTTTTCCTTATCATTATTTATCCATCCACTAATCTCACTTTTTATGGTTTGTCTTACTTTCTTTTGCAACTTGTTTTTCAGTCTCTATTTTTGCTAATCTGATTTCCTTTTTGCATTTCTTATTACATTTCTTAAAGTTACTGAAGGACTCCTCAGTTCCTTCAGATTGAAACAATTGAAATACATGCTTTTTCATTTTCATTTGATCCCTAACATTTTTATTTAGCCACATTGGTTTAGACTTGATTTCTTTACGTTTGTTTTCTATAGGAATGAACTTATGCGTATATGTTTCTAACACCATTTTGAAGACAGCCCACGTTTCTTCTGTATTTTTTCCTTCAAAAACTGCATCCCAGTGTATGTCTTTTATAGACTCCTTTTGAATATTAAAATTAGCCTTTCTAAAATTTAAAGTCCTAGTTGATCCCTTATACTGTTGCTTCTGGAAACTAATTGCATATGTGATCATATTATGATCACTGTTTCCTAAGTGTTCCCTTACTTGAATATTTAATATAACCTCTACATTATTTGTTATTACTAGGTCCAGTATAGACCGCTTCCTAGTTTGTTCCTCTACTAATTGGGACATGTAATGGTCTTATAGCATGCTCAGAAACCAGTTTCCCCTAACTGTACCACAAGTCTCGGTACTCCAATTATTATCTGGATAATTAAAATCCCCATAATTAAAACTTGACCTTGCTGTGCTGCCTTTTCAATTTGCTGTAAAAGTTGGGCTTCCTCGATTAAACTAATATTTGGTGGTTTATAGCATATCCCTAGCAACAACTTCTTTGAACTTCTACCTCCACTGGATATTTCCACCCACAATGCCTCTATATTATCACCAATACCCTCATACATAACTTCCTGTATACTTATACAATTCAATGTGGATGGAGTAGGAGAAGAAAATATACCTTACCATCTTCAGACATACTTGTTTAGAGGTATCAATTAGAAAAGTACCAACTTTTCCATATGGAGGACATACTTTGTCTACCTCAATCAGTTATAATATCTCATTTTAGAATGTCCCTCATTATAGGACTGCATGATAATTTGGTGGGTGTGCAACAAACATTTACAAATATGTTAAAATGATCCCAATTAAAGATGAAAGTTTTTAAAGTTTCAATGGAATATCTCCAATTAATAAACAATGAAATTATATAAAATGAAATGAAAAAAAAAATCTAGCTTCAATAAATACACTTTAAACAGTTAGAGTACCCTGCAATTAATAGTATATGATATGAAAATATAGTTACATACAACTTTTATTTTTAATATTTTTTATGTATATATACTGTATATATCTCTATCTATCTATCTAATCTATCCATCTAATCTATCTATCTTTCTAATCTATCTATCTATCTAGCTAATCTATCTAGCTAATCTATCTATCTATCTATCTATCTATCTATCTATCTATCTATCTATCTATCTATCTATCTAATCTATCTATCTAATCTATCTATCTAATCTATCTATCTATCTAATCTATCTATCTAATCTATCTATCTAATCTATCTATAATATATATATATAACCATACTGATCTATTTTTTCTACACACAGAGCTGGAAATAGCTTTTGGTGGATTCCTGTTGTTGGACCAATGATTGGCGCTGTACTTGGATCCTACATATACATTCTGTGTATTGAGGTTCATCACAATAAGGAGCCTGATAGTATTAAACATAATCTTGATACTGACCACTTTGAAAAACATGAACTGGCTAACATGGCATAAGAGACTGCAAAGCTTTTTGAACTGTATTTAAGCAACTGTGCTGACCATGTGCTCTTACAAATAAGTTCTCATAGCAACTTTCTACACTCTTTTGAACATGGGCTCTCTAAGTGCTCTGATTTTAGGATATGTAAAACAATCAGCAGAATTATAAGTTCAAATGACAAAAAGAAATGTTTTACTCCTAACTTCCAATCTTCCACATAAATGTACTGGGGATACTCAAAATGCCCATTAATTGCTCAGACATAAATTATCCCTCTTAATGAAGCACTAATGGACCATAGACTGGGTCACAAAGGTATAAGCAGGTAATTGGTCTTGTCATGCATTAATGTGTAATAACTGTGATCAATCATTGATACCATTAAAAATTGCTGTGAGTTAAAATGATTTTACTGTCAGAGGCCAAGAACCTCACTTCGGCAGGATGCTGTTACCCATCTAGAAGAAAATGTATGATGCACTGCCATTAATTTTGCTGCTAGAGAGGTCAATCTGTAAAGCCATAAACATTCTGTGATTCAGATTACTGCAAGCCACACAACTGAAGAAATGACTTCTATGCAAGATTCCCTTTATTATCTCTCTTTACATGTTTATTACTCAAATGTTGACGCTTCAAGTTCACACTGTGTGTACAGCTGCTCGGTAAGATAAAGTGGGCTAAAGATACCCACAGGCAAATTACACTGTTATATATATGAAATGCCCATAAATATAACCTAAAAACCAATCGATATTTAGAAAAAAGCTTAATTATAGGGTGATCATGTTTTTTAAAAGCAGTAATGATGCCTTCTTACCGATATATGCAAAGACTAGGGACCGGATCCACACTTAAGAACGTCAGCCCACTTACACACATAAAAATGCATTAGTGGGCTGTATGGAGGGGAAAGTCGCATGCGCCCTCTAAATGTTCCGCAAGTTTTATGATCGTAAGTCCTATCGTACGAACGTGTTGATGGGATTTATTAAGAAAGCTGTTACTTACGAGCAGATCAGTGGTCCGACAGACAGCTGATAGGCTCATGTGACTTAAGGCACACATTTTATGCACAAAAGAGGAGAGTGACAGGGGGAGCTCACTCCCCTATTCCGTGTGGACTGACAGGCATTTTACCTACGTGCAGGGGGTCTGGAACCTTTCTAGGTTACTTATACTAACCTCAAACTAGGAATCAGCCAAAATCCACTAGAAGAGGTCTGTTTATTGTCTTTAACATGTGATGTCCAGTGATACACTTGCACATAGAGCTCACGATACAGACGCCATATTCTCTAACAAAGATGAAATATGCATTTTTCATGTCAGCTAGAAAACTTTGGGTATACAGGTAATAATTGTCCATTCTCCACAGTGATTGGTAGGGGTAATCAGAGGCAAGAATAATCCATTTGGCCTTTCAGGTATGGAAAAGAATGCTAAAATTTACTTGGAAGAGCTGAAAAGGATTCATGTAACAACCATTCCTATATTGATTACAATGGGGATAGTTATGTTAGCAATAAGGTACAGGGTGTTTGTTACTTTCAGCAAATGTTTACTATTATGTTTCAATTTTGACCAAAATCTGATGCAATAGCTTGCTGTGAACATGTTGATTACATATATAACTCTTCCACTTACGCTGGATTACCCCACCAGCCCTGTTGCACTGTTTCTAGATGTACTGTATCTATTAAATATATACTGCGTGATTGGGAGTAGGCTCTATTGTTAAAATAATAAAGATGCGATAATGATCCTTTTACATTTTAAATCATTTTAAATTATAATTTGAATGTTGTAGTCAATAAAAATTGCAAAAATCAAAAATGCGTTATGTACTTTTTAAACAAATACACTCAAAAAAGTATTCTATATCTATTCTAGTATTCTAAGTATTCTAGTATATCTATATATCTATATACTTCGTGTATTCACTTTCTAATTGGGAACTTATCTTAATGACTAAATTGTGGTCAAGTGCCTTGAAGTAAAAAAAAAATATATATACGAATGAGTGAAAACAGGGGCAGGTCACCACTCCGATAGACTGTCTTTCAACAAATCAGTTTGCGGCAATGAAGAGCTGACTGTCGTTTTCAAGAGAGACCCCTTAGCTCCCGCAACTGCTGTCTCTATGAAGACTCCGGCGGCATCAGGTAAGTTTACCTTATCCTGACCCTAACCATCCCTTTCCTGCAACCTAACCTTGTCTCGGTATGCGGTTGCCAGTCCCAGCGGCCGTATTTCAAATGTGACACAGCTGCAGCTGAATGGCGGCTGTATCATTGGGGTAGATCCAGAACTAAGTATGTTAGCGTATTTATGCTAGCCTTTGACGTAAAAACGGCCAAAGTACGTACGAGCGAGGGGAGTGCCAAGAGGAGTGCATAGTAAATACGCTAGCGTAAATATGCTACACGTTCTAACGTAATGGAAACGTAGCTCTGGATCTGGCCCATTGTTCAAAAAGCTTTCAAAATGGAGGTTTGCTATTGGGAATGGGCACCTGTTTCCCTAATCCCAATAGCTACAGGTTGCAGTGGGTAGATTAGGGTTAGGTTGCGGCAGGAAAAAATAGTTAGGCTGAGGGCTTAAGGGTAAGGATAGGGTTAGGCTGCGGGGCATGGTGGGTTAGGCTGCGGGGCATGGAGGGTTAGGGTTAGCCTGAGGGGCATGCAGAGGCATCGGAACGGGGGGGGCATGGCGCCTCCCCCCCAAAAAAAATTGATGGGGGCGCCATGGTGTGCGGCGGGGAAGCGCCTGTCAGTGTCCAGAGCTGGCACTCCCTGCTATGCACACTGCAGCGCTCATACAGGACGTTCTTGTATGAGCTACAGCAGTAGTTACATAGAGCAGTGCACTACGTAACAGCTGCAACAGCTCATACAAGAACTTTCTGTATGAACGCTTCCTGCTTACAAAAAGAGCGCTGCGGAGGAGGAAGGGAAGGTAAGGAAAAGGGGAGAGGCTGAAGGGACATTGTTGTGAATACTGGGGGTTGGATGGAGGCACATAATGGGGAATACTGAGGGGGGGGGAATGGGTAGCCACAAGGAGGGGACAGAAACACCAGATGGGCACACAAAGAGGGGACAGAAACAATGGATGGATAAACAGAGGGGCAGAAACAATGGATGGACATAAGGAGGGGGCAGAAAGGCTACATGGGCATACAAAGAGGGGCAGAAACAATGGATGGACACAAGAGGGGGCAGAAACAATGGATGGTCACAAAAGGGGGCAGAAACAATGGATGGGCATAAGGACATGGCAGAAATGCTACATGGGCACATAGAGGGGGCAGAAACAATGGATGGACACAAGAAGGGAGCAGAAACAATAAATGGACATAAGGAGGGGGCAGAAAGGCTACATGGGCACACAAGAAGGAAGCAGAAACAATGGATGGACACAGAGTGGGCACACAAGAAAGGGGCAGAATTAATGGATGGAAACAAATAGGGCAGAAAAACTATATGGACATACAAAGAACAAAACATCTTTAATTAAGACGGAAAAACCTGCAAAAAATAAAATAAAACATAAAGTCTCTCTGTTGGGTTGTGGGCACTAGGATGTACTCTATTGGATTGTGGTCACTACCGGTAAAAATTAATTTTTATTGTATTGAGAAGTTAGTAGATTGTTACACGCTGCAGGAGAAATCCTAGCAGGGTTTGAAGTTCCCCTTCTGTCCCTTGCCAGAACTTGTTGCTAATTGATGGGAGGTCCTTTAAATAATTGTGCCTGGGGAAACTTGGGCGTTGGCTATAGCGTCTGGTTTATTCCTGCATTGACTTGAGTTCTGATTGTGTATGCTCCTTGTGCTCCTGCCTTGGATTTGTTTTTGTGTTTTTGCCCTTTGTACTCCCATTGTAACCCTTGCCTGCCCCTGTCTCATTGGGCCTGATCCAGCGCTACGAAAATTCGCACGACGGGCGAATGCGTACGTTCGACCGGGCGAAAAACCATACACGCCCCTAACACTCCCATAGTAAAGTACCTGCATACGACGCCTATACCCTACACTGGGTACGACCGTCGCCCGTACGAAAATTCGCAGAAAATACGCTGAGCGTACGGGCTTAGCACGCCCATACTGTACAATTTAAATGGCTATCCCCGCCTCCCTGTAGTAAAACGGGCGCCCAGCCGACCATCGTAAAGAACGAACGCCCCGCGAGCGAAAAATACGCTCACAATACGCCCGCTATTCGCTCATGACGCTCGGGCGACCGGAAGCTGTCATACTGGGCATGCGCGTTGCGAATTTTTTGCCGAATTTTCGCATACGCTCGTCGTACGCTCGCTTGCGATCGTTGCTCTGGATCAGGCCCATTGTCTGCCCTGTCTGTGGGTCTCGGTGTGCGGCGTGAGTAGCTTGCTGCTCACGCCAGCAGCTGGGCTCTCCTGTCCAGTACAGTGTTCCTCCTTATTGAGTGTTTGTGAGTTCCCATCTCTCACCCCTTTACCTGGCCTGAATATTCCATCTCTGTTTTGTGTTTTGCCTGTATTTTCCATCTATACAGAGCGTTTTTCTGCTGTGTTTTATCATCCTCGCAGTTTGTTTATTCCCTGTGTGTGTATTTGCTGCTGTGTTTGTCATCTCATAGTGTGCTGTTTGCTCTATCTGTTACCTTGCAGCTTACTGGACCTAGGTTCTGGGTCCCTGTGCTAGTCTCCTTGGTGTTAGTCATCTGCCTTGTGTATTGTGTGTGGGTTACAGCCTGCCTTCTTGTATGCCTGGGTTCCTGCCTATGATCTTGTATGCTCAGTTCTATTTCCATCTCTCTGTTACTTCCTGCTCTGGTCTATTGTCTTGTGAGCATGGGTTCCTGCAGATTAGTTGTTGTACAAGGGTTCCTGGGTGTGAGTCGGTTCCAGTGCTGGTACCTATGCTGCAGTACCCCTTGAGGGCTATCAGACCAGCAGCCCAGACTACCCTCACCATGGGCCGTATTCAGACCTCCGGCCGCATTGCGTATACTCGGTCTTAAAGAATACGGCCCCATCAGAGGCTCTAGAGAAGACCTGGTGCTGGTACAGACTCTGCGCCCCGGTGAGAACCCTCCTGGCTGACTGTAACATTGATATAGTATTAGATGGGACAAAAACATACCAGTAGGTTAATTGGCTGCTGACTAAATAAACCCTAATGTATATATGTGTTAGGGACCTTAGAATGTAGCTCCTATAGGGTCAGGGACTGATGTGAATGTAAAAGTGCTGCTGACAATTTGTGGCACTATATTACTAAGCGTTAATAATAAAAATTATACCTCATTTACATTATTGTGGAAAAGTTGTGAAGTTAAGGATATTCTGCTAGGGGGCACCAGCCAAAATCTTGCCACGGTTACCAGATTGGCTAGGGCCAGCCTGGGTTGACCACACCCCAAATGGCTTGGCCATGCCCATAATGAGTTAGCTACGCCCCCTTTGGCGGCATGCGGTGGCACAAACGTGTTTAATACACAGCAAAGAGGGGGATGCATCTAGAAGAGAGGGCGAGCCAGTGGGAGGGCTAAATTCTCACCCCCCCCCCCCCCCCACACACACAAAAAAAAAGTTGTGACTTTGACTGTTAGGGTTAGGCTGCAGGAAACAGGGGGTTAGAGGGTTCTCTGCAGCCTAACCATAACCAGGAACAGGTACCTTATTGAAATTTGACATTTGACATTTCGGTTTCAAAATATTTTTTATTTAAATGTTTAATTTTCAATGTTGAAAATTGGATTGCTGCAGCAGAAACTATAGCCTGTGAAAACCCAAGCAGCTTAATGTTCCATTATGAAGAACATGCTATAGGCTTGGTGTGGTGGCAGTGCTGTATGCCTTGCCCTCAGCATATTGGCTATCCCTCAAGTTTCTTGTACATGACATATTTATTATCAGTAGTATAATAATTTAGAGCAGTGTACAGAGAACTTGTAGGAACTAATGAAACATAATAATTATATGACCACTAACAATCAAATATTTTATAAATAGTGAATGAATATTGCCTTTGTTGACAGTGTGATTAGAGCTAGACATTAAAATTAATGAAAGAGGGTGTTTATTTGTATATCTTTGTAAACATGTAGAACACAAATAAATCCTGCAATCATTTATGTTTATTTTACTGGTTACATCAGATGCAAGGATTCAGCTTCCTCCCAAGAATAGAAAGGTCTAGCAAGATCGATAGTTAGTATCCATTAACCTCTAGAGTCCTTAACCTGCCATATATGTCTAGCATGTATGGCAAAAGAAAATACTGCAATAAAGCATGGAGACTGATGATCATTGGAAGTGATGTATTTTCTCCTGTGTATCAAAACAAATTAGAATATAATATCTTCCATGTGCAAGTTAAAACAATACACAGAGACAATCTGTATCTGAATAATCGGAAATGGTCTTAGTTGTAATGTGATAGAAACCAGATTACTCCTTGCACATGTCTCTGGCAGACCTAAAACGCCACCTAGTGCATCTTCCTGCTATATTCAACTTAGGATATTAATAAGAAAGTCATATGCCGTGTAACACCAAACATGGAAATATCTTATGGAAACACTGATAGTTAAAAAAAGGTATTAAAACAATCTAAGCAATAGCTTAACAAACAATTGAAGGCTTCTTCACAATAATGTGGGTTTAGGGGAGATATAAAGCATTTGTTTTTCTGGTAATTTGAAATCGCCATTAAATCATAGGGAACTATGTGGGGATAAACACACATTAATGTAATAATTTCCCATTAACTTTATTAGTCCCCATGGGCCTGATTCATACTTAAGAATCTTCTGCTTCTAAAATGCGGGGAAATAAGAAATGAGCTACTTTGCATGTGTAGTAGCTCATTTACACAATCTCCGTACCAATTAGGTACATAGATTGACTATGTGCAGTCTTTAAAGACCACACTTAGTAGCTTAGGTGAGGAGGTGGGTGGTGGAGGGATGTAGATTAGCCTGGGAGGGAGGGGAGAGTCATTCTCTGTGCGTAGTTTCCTTCTTAAGAAGGAAACAACGCACGGTAACATAAGGCAGCCCTATGGCACTCTTAAGTGCCATAAGGTACCTAAAAACAAGAGGCAAGTTAAGGGGCAAAACAAGGACCGGATTCAGAGTCTCGCATCTGTGTGCATTGCTTTTTAAATACTCTGTGCACACCAGTCCGGTGGATGCGTAACAAGCCCTATGCTTCCACCATCTAAGGGATGGTGGATGCATAGGGGAAGCTCACCGGAGCTGAAAAACAAAAGTTAAAAAAACAAACACTTTTTTGTTCGCCTGCCCGCCGCCGCAACATATTTAAAAAATAACCCCCTTCCCCCCGCCTGTCCCACCTTAACCTTTGTTAAAGAAATAAAGAAAGAAAGTCCAGGCCGACAGGGCATACTGCCGCTAGTAGAACTACAAGCACAAGCATGCCCATGAATGACAAGTCATGCTTGCGCTTGTAGTACTAGTATCGGCAGCATGCCCTGCACCAAAATCACTACACATGGCCATTTATTAAAAAAAAAAAACATACTGTACCCTAATATGAAAACGTCCACGTGCCCCCAAAAAATGTAAAGATAAAAAAAAAGTGCCTATACCCGTCACCTTATTATAAAAACAAAACACAGCCCACATAAAAATTGTAAATAAATTGTCACATGTGCCCCCCTAAAAAATAAAGAAATAAAAACAATGCTAGATCCCTGTCCCCCTTCAATAAAAAATAAAATAAAACAGTGCCCTAGAATTAAACTTAGACAAAATTCCACAAGTGCCCTTAGAATTAAACTTAGAACAAATGCCACAAGTGCCCCTCTAAAATTAAAACATATAAAAAATGCCCATAGGATGGCCCACCAAAAAATAAAAACATACTTACCTGGTCTGATGGGGGTCCAGTCTTGTAAGCTTTTAATCCAGGGGGTGGCCTTGGCAAGAAAAAACCCCAATACAGACGACGCTAACTATGTCCTGTATGCAGGACATCCCAGCGCTAATGACAGTTCTACTGTCATTGGGGTGTACTTATACCCTTGCCAGCGTGGGAATATTTCCAAATATCACGATGGAAATCGTTATTTCCAATGCTGGCAGAGGGTATAAGTACACCCCAATGACAGTAGAATTGTTATTAACGCCGGGATGTCCTGCGTACAGGACATAGTTAGCGTCGTCTGTATTGGGTTTTTTTTTGCCAAGACTGGACCCCCATCAGATCAGGAAAGCATGTTTAAATTTTTTGGTGCATATTTATGGGCATTTTTTTATATGTTTTCATTTTAGAGGGGCACTTGTGGCAATTTTTCTAAGTTTAATTGTAGGGACACTCGTGGCATTTTTTCTAAGTTTTATTCTAGGGGCACTGTGTTTTTTTTTAATGAAGGGGACAGGGATCTAGCAATTTTTTATTTTTTTTTTGAGTTTTGGGGGGCACTTTATTTATTTATTTATTTATTTTTATGTGGGCTGTGTTTTTGTTCTTTAAAGAAGGGGACGGGTATAGGCACTTTTTTTGTAACTTCACATTTTTTGGGGGCACATGGACGTTTTCATAGGATGGCACTGTATGTTTTTTTTTTTAAACAAATGGGCATGTTTAGTGATTTTGGTGCAGGGCATGCCGCCGATAGTAGTACTACAAACGCAAGCATGCCTTGTCATTCATGGGCATGCTTGCGCTAGTAGTTCCACGAGCGGCAGTATGCCCTGTCGGGCTGTACTGTTTTTATTTATTTTTTTCACATAGGTTGCGGTGGGACAGGCGGGGGAAAGGTTTTTTTTTACTATAACTGCACCCCCTCCCCCACATACTATAACTGCACATTACCCCTCCCCCACATACTATAGCCGCTAATAAACTTTAATTAAAAATAAAAGTCTCCTACCTATTTGGCGTCTTGCGCTCTCTGCATCCACACACCCCGTCCTCCGCGGCACCGCTGCTGCTTCTTAAAGACGCTGACGTACGTCAGCGTCACACCGTAACGCCGTTGTTTTGTCATAGCAACACATACACAGAGCCTGGACGCAGCGGTCCGGGCACTGTGTATGTGTCTGTGACAATACACTGTCCGGGAACAATACTATAATTACATTACATTTCAGAGGCGGAAATGTAATGTAACTCTAGAAATAGGGTTGACTTGGGATTGGAAACATTACCTCTAACCTCTAATACTGTTTGCCACAGATGAAATATGACTCTCCTGCAATCAACATGGTTTAGCCCAGGAATAACTAAGTTCAAGCACTTAATAGATCTGGATCCAGCCCTATATCTGTAAATCCATTGGAATGGGGGGGGGCCCTCAATGGTACAATGTTTATTGGTTTTATGATAGCTTACAGGGGCAATGAACAGAAGACACAAGTACTATAATAGCAGAAGGATTGAGCAAAGGACACAAGTATTGCAGTACTATAATAGCAGAAGGATTGAGCAAAGGATACAAGTATTGCAGTACTATAATAACAGAAGGATTGAGCAAAGGACACTAGTATTGCAGTACTATAATAGCAGAAGGATTGAGCAAAGGACACAAGTATTGCAGTACTATAATAACAGAAGGATTGAGCAAAGGACACTAGTATTGCAGTACTATAATAGCAGAAGGATTGAGCAAAGGACACAAGTATTGCAGTACTATAATTGCAGAAGGATTGAGCAATCTGCATACTGCAGTGAAAGCCTTCCAGAGGCACATTGCTCATATCTGGATACTCCCTTTAGGCAATAAAAATTTCTACCTGGTTCCTAGTGCAACCAGTAGCATAGCTAATGCCTGCTTCATTTACACCAGGCCTGTCTAACCTATGGCTATGGTTACTACCCGTCCAGGATTAGTCCTGCCTGTCTGGTAACTGACACTGGCGTTCGGATTCCGGAGGGATCCCATTCTAGGACAAAGTCCGGGAATAATACTATTTCTACAGTTAAACTAAATTTCAGAGCCGCTGAAATGTAATTTAACTGTAGAAATAGTATTATTTGGTT
>WWET01006765.1:0-13328 GCA_011038615.1 Limnodynastes dumerilii | reverse complement strand
TGAACCATTGGCTAGGAATTGGGGAATATTGGGATGCTGGAGAGACATGGATGGAAAATACTGGGAGGCTGGAGAGATATAATGGGGAATACTGGGAGCTGGAGAGACATGAATGGTAAATACTGGGAGGCTGGAGAGACATTAATGGTAAATATTGAGAGGCTGGACTGACATGGGGCCATATCCAGACCTACGATGGTACGCTGAGCTGTTTACCATTCAGCGTACCATCGTTTCCCTCCCCCGACACTCCCCCTTGCCCCAGCATATAAACAGTCGCTTACACCGGCAACTGTTAATACGCTGGGACGGCGGCATTAGTACGTTAACCCCACCCTCCCAGCCTCATTACCCTCCCTCCCCCTCCCCCCGCCTACATGCCATAACTTCCGCGTAGTAACGCTGGGGAATGCCCCCTCCAGGGTTACTACACTGAAGCTACAGACGCTCAATCCAGGATCGGGTGTTTATGCAGCTACGCCGGGCAACATGTGCCTGGCGCATGCGCAGATCATCTTTTTACACGATCTTACGCGTACGCCCGGCATATTGATGCCGGGCAACGGGCCTCTGGATCAGGCCCGTGATGGGGAATACTGGGAGCTGGAGAGACATGATGGAGAATACAGGGGAGGTTGGAGATGTATGATAGGAGAATACTGGAAGGCTGAAGAAACATAAGGGTAATATTGGAAGGCTGGAGGGACACAAGGGGGGGGTATTGGAAGGCATTACTGCATTTTGAAACTAAAAACTTAACCATGCCTTCCTTATATAAATAGGGTGGTACATGAAACAATAAAAATATAATTATATAAAAAATATGTTTAATAAATATATAGAACATATAATGAGAAACAACAGACACAAATATACATCTGTATCATAAAAAATATTGTGAGATAAAACTACAAAAATCCCTTATGTGAAGTGTTAATAGAATGCCACTGTATATTATTAACCTGGACCCCCGGTGGTAATGGCACTTGAAACCGATAAAAATGATTTAAACTGATAGCTTTAAATTGAATGATAGTTGGAAAATCCATTTAAATCAGTTTAAATCATTTTTACCGGTTTCAAGTGCCATTACCCCCGGGGTCCACGTTAATAATATACAGTGGCATTCTATTAACACTTTCCATATGGGATTTTTGTAGTTTATATTTTTATATATAGTTACATTTTTATTGTTTCGTGTACCACCCCTTTGTTATAAGAAGGAGGGCACGGTTAAGTTTTTAGGACCTGAGTCACACATGAATAAGTACCTAGGCAGATAGGCAGGTTGGGTGGAGGGAGGTATTTAAATGAGCAAAAGAAGGCGCGGTTATGCAGTTAAGTTCCTAAGTACTATCCCTACACATTCAAATGCGAACCTACAGTTAAGGCTAGTATATTTCTTCAGCCCCCATTCCCCCAGTATATTTCTTGAGCCCCCATTCCCCAGTATATTATGTCAGCCTCCATTCACTAGTATATTTCTTCAGCCCCCATTCCCCCAGTATATTTCTTGAGCCCCCATTCCCCAGTATATTATGTCAGCCTCCATTCACTAGTATATTTCTTCAGCCCCCATTCCCCCAGTATATTTCTTGAGCCCCCATTCCCCAGTATATTATGTCAGCCTCCATTCACTAGTATATTTCTTCAGCCCCCATTCCCCCAGTATATTTCTTGAGCCCCCATTCCCCAGTATATTATGTCAGCCTCCATTCACTAGTATATTTCTTCAGCCCCCATTCCCCCAGTATATTTCTTGAGCCCCCATTCCCCAGTATATTATGTCAGCCTCCATTCACTAGTATATTTCTTCAGCCCCCATTCCCCCAGTATATTTCTTGAGCCCCCATTCCCCAGTATATTATGTCAGCCTCCATTCACTAGTATATTTCTTCAGCCCCCATTCCCCCAGTATATTTCTTGAGCCCCCATTCCCCAGTATATTATGTCAGCCTCCATTCACTAGTATATTTCTTCAGCCCCCATTCCCCCAGTATATTTCTTGAGCCCCCATTCCCCAGTATATTATGTCAGCCTCCATTCACTAGTATATTTCTTCAGCCCCCATTCCCCCAGTATATTTCTTGAGCCCCCATTCCCCAGTATATTATGTCAGCCTCCATTCACTAGTATATTTCTTCAGCCCCCATTCCCCCAGTATATTTCTTGAGCCCCCATTCCCCAGTATATTATGTCAGCCTCCATTCACTAGTATATTTCTTCAGCCCCCATTCCCCCAGTATATTTCTTGAGCCCCCATTCCCCAGTATATTATGTCAGCCTCCATTCACTAGTATATTTCTTCAGCCCCCATTCCCCCAGTATATTTCTTGAGCCCCCATTCCCCAGTATATTATGTCAGCCTCCATTCACTAGTATATTTCTTCAGCCCCCATTCCCCCAGTATATTTCTTGAGCCCCCATTCCCCAGTATATTATGTCAGCCTCCATTCACTAGTATATTTCTTCAGCCCCCATTCCCCCAGTATATTTCTTGAGCCCCCATTCCCCAGTATATTATGTCAGCCTCCATTCACTAGTATATTTCTTCAGCCCCCATTCCCCCAGTATATTTCTTGAGCCCCCATTCCCCAGTATATTATGTCAGCCTCCATTCACTAGTATATTTCTTCAGCCCCCATTCCCCCAGTATATTTCTTGAGCCCCCATTCCCCAGTATATTATGTCAGCCTCCATTCACTAGTATATTTCTTCAGCCCCCATTCCCCCAGTATATTTCTTGAGCCCCCATTCCCCAGTATATTATGTCAGCCTCCATTCACTAGTATATTTCTTCAGCCCCCATTCCCCCAGTATATTTCTTGAGCCCCCATTCCCCAGTATATTATGTCAGCCTCCATTCACTAGTATATTTCTTCAGCCCCCATTCCCCCAGTATATTTCTTGAGCCCCCATTCCCCAGTATATTATGTCAGCCTCCATTCACTAGTATATTTCTTCAGCCCCCATTCCCCCAGTATATTTCTTGAGCCCCCATTCCCCAGTATATTATGTCAGCCTCCATTCACTAGTATATTTCTTCAGCCCCCATTCCCCCAGTATATTTCTTGAGCCCCCATTCCCCAGTATATTATGTCAGCCTCCATTCACTAGTATATTTCTTCAGCCCCCATTCCCCCAGTATATTTCTTGAGCCCCCATTCCCCAGTATATTATGTCAGCCTCCATTCACTAGTATATTTCTTCAGCCCCCATTCCCCCAGTATATTTCTTGAGCCCCCATTCCCCAGTATATTATGTCAGCCTCCATTCACTAGTATATTTCTTCAGCCCCCATTCCCCCAGTATATTTCTTGAGCCCCCATTCCCCAGTATATTATGTCAGCCTCCATTCACTAGTATATTTCTTCAGCCCCCATTCCCCCAGTATATTTCTTGAGCCCCCATTCCCCAGTATATTATGTCAGCCTCCATTCACTAGTATATTTCTTCAGCCCCCATTCCCCCAGTATATTTCTTGAGCCCCCATTCCCCAGTATATTATGTCAGCCTCCATTCACTAGTATATTTCTTCAGCCCCCATTCCCCCAGTATATTTCTTGAGCCCCCATTCCCCAGTATATTATGTCAGCCTCCATTCACTAGTATATTTCTTCAGCCCCCATTCCCCCAGTATATTTCTTGAGCCCCCATTCCCCAGTATATTATGTCAGCCTCCATTCACTAGTATATTTCTTCAGCCCCCATTCCCCCAGTATATTTCTTGAGCCCCCATTCCCCAGTATATTATGTCAGCCTCCATTCACTAGTATATTTCTTCAGCCCCCATTCCCCCAGTATATTTCTTGAGCCCCCATTCCCCAGTATATTATGTCAGCCTCCATTCACTAGTATATTTCTTCAGCCCCCATTCCCCCAGTATATTTCTTGAGCCCCCATTCCCCAGTATATTATGTCAGCCTCCATTCACTAGTATATTTCTTCAGCCCCCATTCCCCCAGTATATTTCTTGAGCCCCCATTCCCCAGTATATTATGTCAGCCTCCATTCACTAGTATATTTCTTCAGCCCCCATTCCCCCAGTATATTTCTTGAGCCCCCATTCCCCAGTATATTATGTCAGCCTCCATTCACTAGTATATTTCTTCAGCCCCCATTCCCCCAGTATATTTCTTGAGCCCCCATTCCCCAGTATATTATGTCAGCCTCCATTCACTAGTATATTTCTTCAGCCCCCATTCCCCCAGTATATTTCTTGAGCCCCCATTCCCCAGTATATTATGTCAGCCTCCATTCACTAGTATATTTCTTCAGCCCCCATTCCCCCAGTATATTTCTTGAGCCCCCATTCCCCAGTATATTATGTCAGCCTCCATTCACTAGTATATTTCTTCAGCCCCCATTCCCCCAGTATATTTCTTGAGCCCCCATTCCCCAGTATATTATGTCAGCCTCCATTCACTAGTATATTTCTTCAGCCCCCATTCCCCCAGTATATTTCTTGAGCCCCCATTCCCCAGTATATTATGTCAGCCTCCATTCACTAGTATATTTCTTCAGCCCCCATTCCCCCAGTATATTTCTTGAGCCCCCATTCCCCAGTATATTATGTCAGCCTCCATTCACTAGTATATTTCTTCAGCCCCCATTCCCCCAGTATATTTCTTGAGCCCCCATTCCCCAGTATATTATGTCAGCCTCCATTCACTAGTATATTTCTTCAGCCCCCATTCCCCCAGTATATTTCTTGAGCCCCCATTCCCCAGTATATTATGTCAGCCTCCATTCACTAGTATATTTCTTCAGCCCCCATTCCCCCAGTATATTTCTTGAGCCCCCATTCCCCAGTATATTATGTCAGCCTCCATTCACTAGTATATTTCTTCAGCCCCCATTCCCCCAGTATATTTCTTGAGCCCCCATTCCCCAGTATATTATGTCAGCCTCCATTCACTAGTATATTTCTTCAGCCCCCATTCCCCCAGTATATTTCTTGAGCCCCCATTCCCCAGTATATTATGTCAGCCTCCATTCACTAGTATATTTCTTCAGCCCCCATTCCCCCAGTATATTTCTTGAGCCCCCATTCCCCAGTATATTATGTCAGCCTCCATTCACTAGTATATTTCTTCAGCCCCCATTCCCCCAGTATATTTCTTGAGCCCCCATTCCCCAGTATATTATGTCAGCCTCCATTCACTAGTATATTTCTTCAGCCCCCATTCCCCCAGTATATTTCTTGAGCCCCCATTCCCCAGTATATTATGTCAGCCTCCATTCACTAGTATATTTCTTCAGCCCCCATTCCCCCAGTATATTTCTTGAGCCCCCATTCCCCAGTATATTATGTCAGCCTCCATTCACTAGTATATTTCTTCAGCCCCCATTCCCCCAGTATATTTCTTGAGCCCCCATTCCCCAGTATATTATGTCAGCCTCCATTCACTAGTATATTTCTTCAGCCCCCATTCCCCCAGTATATTTCTTGAGCCCCCATTCCCCAGTATATTATGTCAGCCTCCATTCACTAGTATATTTCTTCAGCCCCCATTCCCCCAGTATATTTCTTGAGCCCCCATTCCCCAGTATATTATGTCAGCCTCCATTCACTAGTATATTTCTTCAGCCCCCATTCCCCCAGTATATTTCTTGAGCCCCCATTCCCCAGTATATTATGTCAGCCTCCATTCACTAGTATATTTCTTCAGCCCCCATTCCCCCAGTATATTTCTTGAGCCCCCATTCCCCAGTATATTATGTCAGCCTCCATTCACTAGTATATTTCTTCAGCCCCCATTCCCCCAGTATATTTCTTGAGCCCCCATTCCCCAGTATATTATGTCAGCCTCCATTCACTAGTATATTTCTTCAGCCCCCATTCCCCCAGTATATTTCTTGAGCCCCCATTCCCCAGTATATTATGTCAGCCTCCATTCACTAGTATATTTCTTCAGCCCCCATTCCCCCAGTATATTTCTTGAGCCCCCATTCCCCAGTATATTATGTCAGCCTCCATTCACTAGTATATTTCTTCAGCCCCCATTCCCCCAGTATATTTCTTGAGCCCCCATTCCCCAGTATATTATGTCAGCCTCCATTCACTAGTATATTTCTTCAGCCCCCATTCCCCCAGTATATTTCTTGAGCCCCCATTCCCCAGTATATTATGTCAGCCTCCATTCACTAGTATATTTCTTCAGCCCCCATTCCCCCAGTATATTTCTTGAGCCCCCATTCCCCAGTATATTATGTCAGCCTCCATTCACTAGTATATTTCTTCAGCCCCCATTCCCCCAGTATATTTCTTGAGCCCCCATTCCCCAGTATATTATGTCAGCCTCCATTCACTAGTATATTTCTTCAGCCCCCATTCCCCCAGTATATTTCTTGAGCCCCCATTCCCCAGTATATTATGTCAGCCTCCATTCACTAGTATATTTCTTCAGCCCCCATTCCCCCAGTATATTTCTTGAGCCCCCATTCCCCAGTATATTATGTCAGCCTCCATTCACTAGTATATTTCTTCAGCCCCCATTCCCCCAGTATATTTCTTGAGCCCCCATTCCCCAGTATATTATGTCAGCCTCCATTCACTAGTATATTTCTTCAGCCCCCATTCCCCCAGTATATTTCTTGAGCCCCCATTCCCCAGTATATTATGTCAGCCTCCATTCACTAGTATATTTCTTCAGCCCCCATTCCCCCAGTATATTTCTTGAGCCCCCATTCCCCAGTATATTATGTCAGCCTCCATTCACTAGTATATTTCTTCAGCCCCCATTCCCCCAGTATATTTCTTGAGCCCCCATTCCCCAGTATATTATGTCAGCCTCCATTCACTAGTATATTTCTTCAGCCCCCATTCCCCCAGTATATTTCTTGAGCCCCCATTCCCCAGTATATTATGTCAGCCTCCATTCACTAGTATATTTCTTCAGCCCCCATTCCCCCAGTATATTTCTTGAGCCCCCATTCCCCAGTATATTATGTCAGCCTCCATTCACTAGTATATTTCTTCAGCCCCCATTCCCCCAGTATATTTCTTGAGCCCCCATTCCCCAGTATATTATGTCAGCCTCCATTCACTAGTATATTTCTTCAGCCCCCATTCCCCCAGTATATTTCTTGAGCCCCCATTCCCCAGTATATTATGTCAGCCTCCATTCACTAGTATATTTCTTCAGCCCCCATTCCCCCAGTATATTTCTTGAGCCCCCATTCCCCAGTATATTATGTCAGCCTCCATTCACTAGTATATTTCTTCAGCCCCCATTCCCCCAGTATATTTCTTGAGCCCCCATTCCCCAGTATATTATGTCAGCCTCCATTCACTAGTATATTTCTTCAGCCCCCATTCCCCCAGTATATTTCTTGAGCCCCCATTCCCCAGTATATTATGTCAGCCTCCATTCACTAGTATATTTCTTCAGCCCCCATTCCCCCAGTATATTTCTTGAGCCCCCATTCCCCAGTATATTATGTCAGCCTCCATTCACTAGTATATTTCTTCAGCCCCCATTCCCCCAGTATATTTCTTGAGCCCCCATTCCCCAGTATATTATGTCAGCCTCCATTCACTAGTATATTTCTTCAGCCCCCATTCCCCCAGTATATTTCTTGAGCCCCCATTCCCCAGTATATTATGTCAGCCTCCATTCACTAGTATATTTCTTCAGCCCCCATTCCCCCAGTATATTTCTTGAGCCCCCATTCCCCAGTATATTATGTCAGCCTCCATTCACTAGTATATTTCTTCAGCCCCCATTCCCCCAGTATATTTCTTGAGCCCCCATTCCCCAGTATATTATGTCAGCCTCCATTCACTAGTATATTTCTTCAGCCCCCATTCCCCCAGTATATTTCTTGAGCCCCCATTCCCCAGTATATTATGTCAGCCTCCATTCACTAGTATATTTCTTCAGCCCCCATTCCCCCAGTATATTTCTTGAGCCCCCATTCCCCAGTATATTATGTCAGCCTCCATTCACTAGTATATTTCTTCAGCCCCCATTCCCCCAGTATATTTCTTGAGCCCCCATTCCCCAGTATATTATGTCAGCCTCCATTCACTAGTATATTTCTTCAGCCCCCATTCCCCCAGTATATTTCTTGAGCCCCCATTCCCCAGTATATTATGTCAGCCTCCATTCACTAGTATATTTCTTCAGCCCCCATTCCCCCAGTATATTTCTTGAGCCCCCATTCCCCAGTATATTATGTCAGCCTCCATTCACTAGTATATTTCTTCAGCCCCCATTCCCCCAGTATATTTCTTGAGCCCCCATTCCCCAGTATATTATGTCAGCCTCCATTCACTAGTATATTTCTTCAGCCCCCATTCCCCCAGTATATTTCTTGAGCCCCCATTCCCCAGTATATTATGTCAGCCTCCATTCACTAGTATATTTCTTCAGCCCCCATTCCCCCAGTATATTTCTTGAGCCCCCATTCCCCAGTATATTATGTCAGCCTCCATTCACTAGTATATTTCTTCAGCCCCCATTCCCCCAGTATATTTCTTGAGCCCCCATTCCCCAGTATATTATGTCAGCCTCCATTCACTAGTATATTTCTTCAGCCCCCATTCCCCCAGTATATTTCTTGAGCCCCCATTCCCCAGTATATTATGTCAGCCTCCATTCACTAGTATATTTCTTCAGCCCCCATTCCCCTGTATATTGTGTCAGCCTCCATTCCCCAGTATATTTCTTCAGCCTCTCTCATTTACACTTACCTTTTCTCCCTCTTTCCTTCCTCCTCCACAGCGGTCTTGCAATATCTTTCCTTCCTCTTTTAAGCATGTTCTTTTCTCTCCCATTCTCAAAAAACCTAACCTGGACCCTACATCCCCCTCCAGCTACCAACCTATATCCCTTCTCCCCTTTGCCTCAACACTTCTTGAGCGCTTGGTCTATAAACGTCTCATCAGCTACCTTATTGACAACTCTCTCCTGGACCCCCTCCAATCTTGTTTCCGGCCCCTTCATTCCACTGAGACTGCTTTTACCAAAGTGACCAATGATCTGTTATCTGCCAAATCCAAGGGCCACTACTCCATCCTCATCCTTCTTGATCTGTCAGCTGCTTCTTCTTCAAACCCTCCGCTCTTTTGGTCTCACTGACACTGCTCTCTCCTGGTTCTCCTTCTATCTCTCGGACCGCACCTTCTCTGTTTCCACCCCTAGCTCATCTTCCCATCCCTCTCTGCTCCCTGTTGGTGTCCCCCAGGGCTCTGTCCTTTGCCCTCTCCTCTTCTTCCTCTACACCTCCTCATTGGGTAACCTCATCAACACCTTTGGTTTCAACTACCACCTCTATGCTGATGACACTCAAATCTACCTCTCCTCCCCTGACCTCAACTCCTCTATTCTGTCTAAGATTTCCAAGTGCCTTCTATCCCTATCCACATGGATGGCCAAACGCTTCCTCAAGCTGAATATGGACAAAACGGAAATTATTGTTTTTCCTCCCCCTAGGATTTCCTCCCCGCCCTCCATCACGATAACCATTGGTGATACCTCTGTCTCCTCATCCCCTCAGGTGTCAGCTGCCTAGGTGTCATCCTTGACTCCTCACTTTCCTTTATACCACACATCCGTGCCCTCTCATTCTTGTTTCCACCTACTCAACCTTGCACGCATCCGTCCCTTCCTCACCAATACTAAAACCTACTAAAACCCTTATCCACTCTTTAGTCATATCATGCCTCGACTACTGTAACCTTCTCCTCATAGGTCTCCCGCTCACCCGTCTTGCCCCCCCCTTCAATCTATACTCAATGCTGCTTCTAGGCTCATATTCCTCTCATGCCGCTCTACCTCTGCCTCTCCTTTATGTCAAACCCTCCACTGACTTCCTGTCCGCTTCAGACCTCTCTTTAAACTCCTTACCCTGACCTTTTAGGCCATCTCCTCATCCACTGCTCCCTACCTCTCTTCCCTCATCAACATGCACACCCCTTCCTGCCTTCTCCATTCTGCTAACCAGCGCTGTCTGACCTCTTTACTGATCACCACGTCTCACGCCCGTATCCAGGACTTCTCCTGTGCTGCACCTCTGCACTGAAATGACCTTCCTTCTTCAGTCAGACTCTCCCCCACATTGCAAGTCTTCAAGCGTTCACTAAAAACGCACCTGTTCAGGCTAGCCTACCCCTCCTCCACTTAACATCCACACTGCATCCTTTATCTATCCCTTCTCTTCCTTCCCACTCTCCTCCGCTCACACTAGCAGTCCACTTCCTTCCCTCTCCTTATGTCTTCTGTAAGTTCTTCCCTCCCACATAGTGTGATAGCTCGCACGGCCCTCCATCCTAGTGTTGTTTCTTCCTCCACCACTCCCTCCTCACTTTGTACCCTCTTGTTCCCCTCTGCTACCCTTTTACCCAATCCCCACCTGGTGGCTCCCTCTCAACCTCCAAGCTTGACACCTCGCATTTTGCTTTGTGTTCTGTGCTTGCTTCACTTTATTGTTTTTCTGTGATATCTTTATATTGTATTTAATATATAATATGCTGTCCATCCCTACCCTGTATGTCTGTACTGTATTTTGTTGTATTTTGTACGGCACTGCGGACACCTTGTGGCGCCTTATAAATAAATGATAATAAATAATAATAAAGGGTTAAGGTTAGGGGAAGGCTTATCATTTTGAAACATACATCTTTGCAGCTCCAGGAGCTGCCCATACAGCACAATCGAAAATGGAAACTGCCAGTAATTGCCATTCAACAACCATATGATGGTCTTTCGAAAAAGAGACTATTGTACAGCAAACCACCTCTCCAAGATCTATATATTTATACAACAAAGGAAATAATGTAATTTTATATTACAAAATTAAATATGAACTTTTAATTGTGTCTAATACTGTAGAAATAGTTCTATTTAGCAACATAGTTATGTCTGGATTAGTTTCTTAGAAACTGGTCATCTCTGAAAATGTAATTCAAGTCTAAGCAGATACAAAAATATATCCTGCATATGCATGATATAAGTACTTTATGTGTTGTGAAAGAAGCCCCTGCATAAATATAAAAAAAAAACTATGGTATGTTTCTTTTATGCAAAAAGGAGGAAAGATCAAATGAAAATAAATATTAGATGAACAAATTACTAGCAACAGGGTTATAGTATAAAAATAAACTGATAGGAGAACCTATTGTTATTTAATCAGCGGCAGAATTATCATTATTGTTACTATTTGTAATAGTGTCTACATTTCAAACCTAGCTCTGTAATGAAAAGATTATTACACAGAAAATACAGATCAAACTCATCCCCCTTGTGATTATCACAAGCTTAAAAGTTACTGTTACATAATAAAATATAATCAGAAGTGAGTTCTAGTAAAACACATCATTTAATTGTTGGATTTCATTTTACCAGTGTTAGAAACCCCGTATTTTGCTGAGAGTCTGAAACTCTTTACACTAGAACATGGGGCATAACATGAAATATCACCAACATCCAGAATACTCCAGTGGCTCGAGGTGTTCATTGTCAGTTAATCTGATGGTGTATGCTTCCTTGGTCACACACAAATCAAAGACTTGTTTCCAACCTTACAAGTTTCATCACTATAGATTTTATTTGGGGGGGAAAGGTAGTGGAGCACAAGTCACAAAATTGATTGCCCACAGGTAGTGCCCCTCTCAGGCTGTGCCCCTGGCTAGAAAACAAGGAGTAGATATACCCCTGGCTAGAAAAATGTAGCATTGTTTATAAATAAATTAGCGATTTTATTCTTTCTCAGTTATTTCTTCCCCTCTGTGTGCATTCTGAGAGAAGAACATTTATTACCACTAAGAGACATTTCTTATAAATTTAATTGCACTTCATAGAACTTTTTTTTGGAGTTATTGTGCTACCAATAGCGCCACAAATATATCTGTCCGAATCGAGATTAGCACACAATGTACACGCAAAATATGTGACATATCTACGTGATGCATTTATAATGCATGTGCTGCAAATGCTTAATTGCCCCTATCTCCTAGATCAGGGGTCGGCAACCCACTGATCCAGAGCCGCATGCTGCTCTTTCAGCTGTCACCTGCAGCTCCCTCCTAGGGGGCTTTAGGCCAGCATAATGGTACTTTAAATACAGGGCTCCTACGGGAGCCCTGTAGTACCAAATCTATTTAATTGAATAACGCTATGAGGCAGTGGCTGATATTTATATAAAGGGGGCACTAAAGGAGGCTAATACACATAAAAAGGGGACAAAGGAGGCTGATATTCATATAAAGGGGGCACAAAAGAGGCTAATACACATATAAAGGGGGCACAAAAGGAGGCTAATACACATATAAAGGGGGCACAAAAGGAGGCTAATACACATATAAGGGGACACAAAGGAGGCTGATATACTTATAAAGGGGGCACAAAAGGAGGCTGATACATATAAAGACACAAAAGGAGGCTGGACACATAAAAGGGGCACAAAAGGAGGCTGGGCAAATATAAGGGGCACAAAAGGAGCAGGTTCATTGATTTCATAAATACAACACATTATAGTATTTTTTTATACATAGCATAAAGGTAAAAAACGATATATGCAGTGTTATCCCCATTTTAGATGTCAAAAGAGTTCTGTGGTTCCCAATGTTTTCTTTTCTTGGGGGGGAAACGGGTCCAAATGGCTCTTTGAGTGTGTAAGCTTGCCTACCTCTGTCCTAGATACTTCCTGTTCTGGATAGACTGCAATTGTTCTCAATAACATAGCTACATTAAAATATGCACATAACATAATTATTAAAAAATAGCTGAATACATAAACAATTTGCACCACAGGATCGATCTCATATTCTAATATGGATTAATAAATGTGATTTTTTTTTAATTAAGTGCACATATGGATTGCAGTTGTAAACCTTTATTTCTTTTCTTTTCTTTATGTCACGTACTATAATAACAATAATCATGTAGAAGGCATTGGCATGGTATTTTAAGCAAAACTAAATTAAACACAAATTACAAAAAATAATTACATAACATTGAGCCTGATCCAGACTTAAGTTTGTTTTACGTACGCATGCATACTGAAGTTACGCACCACTAAGGATAATGCACTCCCCCTGGCACTCCCATAGCAGACATGTAAAATGGTTGATTTATGAGTTCAGAACCCTACCTTAACTTTTTCTTACGTATCACTGTGCCTACATAATGCCTTGTCCATGCCTTGCCTAACCAAGCCCATACTGTTAAATTAAATGCCTCCCCCCTTCTACAATGCCTTTTTTGGCTTGCATAGGGATGTCACTGTGGAAACAGAAAAATATTAATGTATATTTGCGAATATTCACATATTAATCGCTGTATAGTTAAAGACAAAGAACCGCAAAAGTGCGGGAAATCGGT
>WWET01006764.1:47450-63230 GCA_011038615.1 Limnodynastes dumerilii | reverse complement strand
GGTACAGCAGGGAGAGGGGGGTATGATAGAAGGGATATAACCAGGTACAGGAGGGAGAGGGGGATATGATCGAAGGTTATAACCAGTTGTAGAAGGTAGATATTCATCACAGGATGAGAAGTATTGTAAAATGGCAGCACTGGAGGGAATTGTGACGCTGAAAGAGTAGTTGATCAGTGGAGTAAGGCCCGGGTGTGGTAGAGGATAAGAGAATAAAGCAGAATATGTGAGCGGATAATGATGGAATGCGGGTGTTTGGGATGAGTCTCCTCTGTTTCTATAGATATTATTTACCCCTCTGGCTTGTAGAATGTTGTTGCACTGATTGTTTTGTAGAGAGGAGCGGGGCTCCGGGCCCAGATAAGAACACAGAAAATTCAGGATATTTTGGCTTTTATCCTGGGACACCTTGAAGACTCCAATGAAGTGACAGACGGGGACTTCTGGATAGGTGAGACGTTAATCCTATGACCTGACACTAGAGGGGGCTCTGCATATTATACATTACCGCCCTTGTGACTTCTGCTCTTCCTCTAGGACTGACCTATAAGAGCGGAGTCTCCTCCTTCCGCTGGGACGCGGGGAACACTATCATTCCAAAGCTTTGCCCTGGGCCAGCCGGACAATCTGGGGTAAGTTACACTCGGGTCAGAAGCCTCCGTCCACGCGATGAGAGAGTGAAAGGCTCTGAGCCACCTCTGGTCTTCTCCTAGATTAGGGAACTGTGTAGAGATGCGAATGGATGCGCCCAGCGCTGCAAAACCCAGAACCGGTACATCTGCCAGTAAGCTACTATCAAGCGCTGGACAGTGGCAGAAGCAGAACCCAGAACAACGGTACTGACCCGTCACCCGGGGAGGACCTAGAACAACGGTACTGACCCGTCACTCGGGGAAGACCTAGAACAATGGTACTGACCCGTCACCCGGGGACGACCTAGAACAATGGTACTGACCCGTCACCCGGGGACGACCTAGAACGACCCGTCACCTGGGGAAGACCTAGAACAACGGCACTGACCCGTCACCCGGGGACGACCTAGAACAACGGTACTGACCCATCACCTGGGGAGGACCTAGAACAACGGCACTGACCCGTCACTCGGGGAGGACCTAGAACAATGGTACTGACCCGTCACCCGGGGACGACCTAGAACAATGGTACTGACCCGTCACCCAGGGAGGACCCAGAACAATGGTAATGACCCGTCACCCGGGGATGACCTAGAACAATGGCACTGACCCGTCACCCGGGGAGGACCCAGAACAATGGCACTGACCCGTCACCCGGGGAGGACCTAGAACAATGGTACTGACCCGTCACCCGGGGAGGACCTAGAACAACGGTAATGACCCGTCACCCGGGGAGGACCTAGAACAACGGTAATGACCAATCACCCAAGGAGCACCTAGAACAATAGCACTGACCCATCACCCAGGGAGGACCTAGAACAATGGCACTGACCCATCACCCGGGGAGGACCTAGAACACATTATCAGCAGTGATTGTTCTAGGTCTTGTCGGCGATAACCAGTCAGCGAACTACACAGAAACTGCCAATCCCAGCATGCTCCATCAGGACTGCCTCGTCGCTGGCATAGCAGAGCTTACCCCGACCTTCATGTATCTGTAAATTGATCTGGGCAACCACCATTATGTGTATTGTGTTTGGGGACTTGTACTTTCAGGTTGTCTATGTCTGACAGCTTCTCATTGGCTACCACAGCAGAACCTAGAACAATCCTACAGCTATTTGCTACCAATGTATGATCTAGAACAATCCTAGTTATCAATGTGTGACCTTAAACAACTCTCCTCCAACAATGTATTATTTAGAGCAATTCTACTACTATCAATGTATGACCTAGAACAATGATATGGCTATGAATGTATGACCTAGAACAATGCTATGAATGATCAATCCTGCAGCTACCTATGTACCAATATAGTGAAATCCTATTGCTATCAAAGTATAACCTAGAACAATCCTGCTATAAATGTATGACCTAGAACAATCCTGCCATAAATGTATGACCTAGAACAACCCTACCACTACGTATAACCTAAAACAATCCTACCTTAACTATGTGTAACCTAGAACAATCCTGCTATCAATGTATGACTTAGAACAATCCTACCACTAAGTATAACCTAGAACAATCCTGCTATCAATGTATGACCTAGAACAATCCTACCTTAACTATGTATAACCTAGAACAATCCTACCACTAACCTAGAACAATCCTGCTATCAATGTATGACCTAGAACAATCCTACCACTAAGTATAACCTAGAACAATCCTACCACTAACCTAGAACAATCCTGCCACTAAGTATAACCTAGAACAATCCTGCTATCAATGTATGACCTAGAACAATCCTTCCACTAAGTATAACCTAGAACAATCCTACCACTAACTATGTATAACCTAGAAGAATCCTGCCACTAACTATAACCTAGAACAATCCTGCTATCAATGCATGACCTAGAACAATCCTGCCACTAAGTATAACCTAGAACAATCCTACCACTAACTATAACCTAGAACAATCCTGCCACTAACTATGTATAACCTAGATTATGTGAGAGGATAATGATTGAATGCGGGTGTTTGGGATGAGTCTCCTCTGTCATTACATTACACAAACACAAGAGAAAGATCTCGCCTATGGACAACACCCAACACTGCCCCTAATCAGCCCCAATTCCTCTGACTACTAATGGACTGTCCGCAGAGGGCCCTAGCACCATGTTGTGTGTACAGTACACAGATATATGGAATGATGCGGGAAATGGCGGCTCAGTAGAAAATATTGTGTAATAAAGACGTGTAGACCAGCGACACTGATATCAGCGCAGCGCCTTCCCCTCAGTCCAACAACTGTCCTGGGATTATCTCCATTATCCGGATTCCGTTGGTGGCGCTGGGACTTTCCGCTTCGTGGCTTTCAGGAGACTCTGCTGCAGCAGCGGGTACAGTCTCTGACAGCCCTCCATACACATCCGAATGGCCTCCACAGAGCTGTCTCCTTCCCATTCACCGCTGCACAGCAGCCCGGAGACCTGGGGGGATGAAGAGAAACGCGCGCCACGTAAATATCGGATTAGAGCCATAGAACGTCACGCAGGATCCCAGTATATATAATAACGTCACGCAGGATCCCAGTGTATATATAACAACGTCACGTGCAGGATCCCAGTGTATATATAATAACGTCACGCAGGATCCCAGTGTATATATAACAACATCACGTGCAGGATCCCAGTGTATATATAATAACGTCATGGAGGACCCAGTATATATAGAATAACGTCATGTGGAGGACCCCAGTGTATATATAACAACATCACGTGCAGGATCCCAGTGTATATATAATAACGTCACGGAGGACCCAGTATATATAGAATAACGTCACGTGGAGGGCCCCAGTATATAATAACGTCACGGAGGACCCAGTATATATATAGAATAACGTCACAGAGGATCCAGTGTATATATAATAACGTCACGCAGGATCCCAGTATATATAATAACGTCTCGCAGGATCCCAGTGTATATATAATAACGTCACGGAGGACCCAGTATATATAGAATAACGTCACGCAGGATCCCAGTGTATATATAATAACATCACGGAGGACCCAGTATATATAGAATAACGTCACGCAGGATCCCAGTGTATATATAATAACGTACATGGAGGGCCCCCAGTATATATATAATAACGTCACATGGAGGGCCCCCAGTATATATATAATAACGTCACATGGAGGGCCCCCAGTATATATATAATAACGTCACATGGAGGGCCCCCAGTATATATATAATAACGTCACATGGAGGGCCCCCAGTATATATATAATAACGTCACATGGAGGGCCCCCAGTATATATATAATAACGTCACATGGAGGGCCCCCAGTATATATATAATAACGTCACATGGAGGGCCCCCAGTATATATATAATAACGTCACATGGAGGGCCCCCAGTATATATATAATAACGTCACATGGAGGGCCCCCAGTATATATATAATAACGTCACATGGAGGGCCCCCAGTATATATATAATAACGTCACATGGAGGGCCCCCAGTATATATATAATAACGTCACATGGAGGGCCCCCAGTATATATATAATAACGTCACATGGAGGGCCCCCAGTATATATATAATAACGTCACATGGAGGGCCCCCAGTATATATATAATAACGTCACATGGAGGGCCCCCAGTATATATATAATAACGTCACATGGAGGGCCCCCAGTATATATATAATAACGTCACATGGAGGGCCCCCAGTATATATATAATAACGTCACATGGAGGGCCCCCAGTATATATATAATAACGTCACATGGAGGGCCCCCAGTATATATATAATAACGTCACATGGAGGGCCCCCAGTATATATATAATAACGTCACATGGAGGGCCCCCAGTATATATATAATAACGTCACATGGAGGGCCCCCAGTATATATATAATAACGTCACATGGAGGGCCCCCAGTATATATATAATAACGTCACATGGAGGGCCCCCAGTATATATATAATAACGTCACATGGAGGGCCCCCAGTATATATATAATAACGTCACATGGAGGGCCCCCAGTATATATATAATAACGTCACATGGAGGGCCCCCAGTATATATATAATAACGTCACATGGAGGGCCCCCAGTATATATATAATAACGTCACATGGAGGGCCCCCAGTATATATATAATAACGTCACATGGAGGGCCCCCAGTATATATATAATAACGTCACATGGAGGGCCCCCAGTATATATATAATAACGTCACATGGAGGGCCCCCAGTATATATATAATAACGTCACATGGAGGGCCCCCAGTATATATATAATAACGTCACATGGAGGGCCCCCAGTATATATATAATAACGTCACATGGAGGGCCCCCAGTATATATATAATAACGTCACATGGAGGGCCCCCAGTATATATATAATAACGTCACATGGAGGGCCCCCAGTATATATATAATAACGTCACATGGAGGGCCCCCAGTATATATATAATAACGTCACATGGAGGGCCCCCAGTATATATATAATAACGTCACATGGAGGGCCCCCAGTATATATATAATAACGTCACATGGAGGGCCCCCAGTATATATATAATAACGTCACATGGAGGGCCCCCAGTATATATATAATAACGTCACATGGAGGGCCCCCAGTATATATATAATAACGTCACATGGAGGGCCCCCAGTATATATATAATAACGTCACATGGAGGGCCCCCAGTATATATATAATAACGTCACATGGAGGGCCCCCAGTATATATATAATAACGTCACATGGAGGGCCCCCAGTATATATATAATAACGTCACATGGAGGGCCCCCAGTATATATATAATAACGTCACATGGAGGGCCCCCAGTATATATATAATAACGTCACATGGAGGGCCCCCAGTATATATATAATAACGTCACATGGAGGGCCCCCAGTATATATATAATAACGTCACATGGAGGGCCCCCAGTATATATATAATAACGTCACATGGAGGGCCCCCAGTATATATATAATAACGTCACATGGAGGGCCCCCAGTATATATATAATAACGTCACATGGAGGGCCCCCAGTATATATATAATAACGTCACATGGAGGGCCCCCAGTATATATATAATAACGTCACATGGAGGGCCCCCAGTATATATATAATAACGTCACATGGAGGGCCCCCAGTATATATATAATAACGTCACATGGAGGGCCCCCAGTATATATATAATAACGTCACATGGAGGGCCCCCAGTATATATATAATAACGTCACATGGAGGGCCCCCAGTATATATATAATAACGTCACATGGAGGGCCCCCAGTATATATATAATAACGTCACATGGAGGGCCCCCAGTATATATATAATAACGTCACATGGAGGGCCCCCAGTATATATATAATAACGTCACATGGAGGGCCCCCAGTATATATATAATAACGTCACATGGAGGGCCCCCAGTATATATATAATAACGTCACATGGAGGGCCCCCAGTATATATATAATAACGTCACATGGAGGGCCCCCAGTATATATATATGACAATGCTGGTACAGGTACCACTGGTCCCTGGATGGGGTCATTCTCCCCTCCCTGTCCCTGCGCTGTCTCCCATCTGCTCTTTCCCATAATCCCTGTGCTGCCCCTCTCCTCCCCCGGGGTCCCCGTGCTGCCCCTCTCCTCCCCCTCCCCCGGGTACCTGGTTGAGTGCGGGCATGAGGCTGAGGCTGAGGGTGTCCCCGGTCTCCTCGGTGTCGCTGGGGTCCAGCAGCAGTTCCCCCCCGGGCCCCCGGCTCAGGCCGCTCCCCAGCACCAGGTCATACATCTCTATCCCGGCATCGGCCAGCGCCAGCGCGGAGCAGGACACGGCGAGAGGCAGCGCGGAGCCCCGGTCCTCCAGCACCAGCGCCCACACCGCCAGCTCGGCCCGGGGGTAGCGGTCCAGGCGCACGGCGGCCTCCAGGCTCTGCTGCAGGAGGAGCCCGGCCCGGGCGGAGGAGGCCCCGGGGGAGGACCAGGCCCCGGCCCGGGAGAACGGAGCCCAGCGCAGGTCACAAAGGAGCCGGCTCTCCCCGGAGCGCTCCCGGGGCCCGGACACCGAGCACAGAACTTTACTTCCCCCGGCCTCCAGGTAAGCGGAGCCCGCCGCCTGACTGAGAAGCCCGGCCCTCACATACACCGCCCGGGGCTCCCCGGCTCCGCGATCCGTCCTGCCCTCCGGGGGCCCTGCCGGAGCCGCGTACAGCAGCGGGGACTGAGACTCGTCGGGACCGCGCACACGGCGGCTATCACCCGGCATGGCCGCTACTGCAGACCGAGGACTGACTGAGGCCTCCGGAACCAGAGAGACTGGGGATAGAGCGGCTTCCGGGACGAGGAAGACTGAGGATAGAGCGGCTTCTGAGAGCAGGTGGCTGGGGATAGAGCGGCTTCCAGGATCAGCGAGACTGGGGATAGAGCGGCTTCCGGGAGTAACGAGACTGGGGATAGAGCGGCTTCTGAGAGCAGCGAGACTGGGGATAGAGCATAGATAGAGACTCATACACTCCTATTCCACATCCAGTCCTGGCCAGGACTCTCCCTCAGAGTAGTCTTCAGCTCCTGTATTAACTCTTTGCGTCACCCCATCCCACATGCTCTCCCTGGGCTGTGAGGAATCCTCCATTTTATTTACAATGGCCGCTCTCCAGCTCCTGTGTCGCTGCCCTCATCCCTGGGCCTGTCCTCTATTAATCTGTTCTCGGAGGTTGCATTTTACTCCATAGTCATTCTAGCGCCGTATCCGCAGTGGGCGAGGAACATGTTATCCTTACACTGAGTCTTACGAGAATTTACCCTGAAATGTAAGCGGTATTTTAAGAAATCTTCAGTGAGAATAAAGTGTAAAAATAAGGCGACGCTTCACATGACTTTCATGAGTTTATTTGTAGGAATGACAGACAATTATGGCTCGGAGAGATGAGTGACCTAATACATACAGCGAATGGTGCACAGGGCATGTCAGCCCCCTGAAGCTACAGGATTGGACACGAGTGGGGGGATGTTAACCCTTCAGTGACTAGATAATCCCTTTTGGCGTTCAGGGAGTGTTAGCAGCTACGCCCCAGGTATTCCTGTGACCCGCGTGACTAATGCATTATTAGCTTGGAGCATGACGAGGCAGCAGGCAACAAGAGGATGGTGACAGAACTAGATGCTGTCCGAGGAGGCCAGCGGCATCACATGACCATGTCCGGCAGGGCACCTCACACCACCCGCGATCACAAGGACCAGCATCATGGTGGCTGCCACTAGCGATACAGCATCACAGTTCTCTGTTCAGTTCTTCATGGATTCCAGTTTCAGTTTTGCAAAGTCTTCGGCCAGTCTGCGCACCTCTGATATACAGCTGACGTTCCTCCCGGTGGCCTGGGCAGACGTGTCTTTACCTCCGCCCTTCCCATCCATCAGCTCAGACACTTGCTGTATCCACTCGTTGGCCTTCAGACCCTTGTCAGCGGTCTCCTGTATGACAGAGGGGAGAGAGGTTTCATACAATAGTCTATAGAAGCTTGATTTACAGAAAGCACAACGGAGCCGCTCGCCACAAACGCTCCGGTCTGAAGGAAAGACGAAGAGGGTTACCTGGGGAACCTGACACAGGCACGTAATCTTTCCGGCTTCGTTATCTACGCTGAAGATTATGGCGGCCGTCTTCGGAGACTGAGACTTGAGGAGTTTAAGTGACTCATTGAGAGCCTGGCAGGAGAGAGATGGCAGAAATATGGGTCTTTGTATCCTCTTACCACTATATCACACCCATCCAAACTGTGGCACACCAGTTGTGACACTACAACTCCCAGCATGCTTTGTCAGGTAGCTGGGAGCTGCAGATCAGCCCAGGCAACCCTAGATTCTAGCTCTCGGTGCAGTCTGGAGACTGTCTGCTGCACCGGTCAGTCACTGGAGTTGGAGCACGTTACCTTGGCAGATGCCCCAGCCTCCATTTCCAGGACTAGTAGCGGCTGGTTGGGGGTCTCTTCTATAATCTGTTTAGTTCTCTCCAATACCTGCAATGGGAGAGATGGAGGCGTCACAGGAATGTCCGTCCGCTCAGCCATTACCACGATATCAGACAAAATCCACATATTAATACCAATTCTTACAGAAGAACCAATTCAGCCACATCAAAGAATAAAACTATTTTCAAAAAAAATTTAGGTAATAACTATTCATCATTATGTCATGTCCTAAACCTTTATACACTCCACCAAGACTATAGGGGGCGCTGTGGTCATCAGAGCCTCACCCGCTTTTGGACGTCCGCTTTGCTGGCACGATCCAGGTCATCCATGGTTTTCTTCAGGGCTTTGAGCTGCTCCCGAAGTTGGTCCTTCTGCCACTGGGAGATGACGGCTGTGGCCAGGGTCTGAGTAGGGGGACAGGAAGATGAGTGGGGCTGTAGGAAAGGGGAGGCAGGATTCTGAGGGTGACGCTGCGCGGCGCACGTACCTCACTCAGGTCAGCAATCTCCTTCTGGACGTCCTTGTTGGGTGCTGTCTGTTCTTTCACTTTGACCTCCAGCTGAGCGAGTGCGGCTTTCAGGGCGTCCTGTCTGCGTTGGGCCTGAGAGGATGGAGGACGCAGTCATTATCTCCGTACAGGGTTCTGCCCCTCCCCACAAACCACCACAGCAGCGTCCAATCACCTTCTGGGCCTCGGCTCCGGTCACGGCCACAATTCTCCGGATTCCCTTAGCAATGGCCTCTTCCGTGACAATGACAAACTGTCCAGCATGACCCGAGTTCTGCAAATGCCTGAAACAGAGACCACAATGTTGAGCCACCGGAGGAGACGTGTCCACGGATGTCCACAAAATGAGACAACTCACGTTCCACCACAGAACTCCACAGAGGTTACAGAGCCAGCCGGGCCCGAGGGGTCAGCCAGCAGGTCCTCCACAGGGATCCCCACAGAGACAACACGCACGGGGTCAGGGTAGGTCTCATCGAACACAGCACGCAGCCCCTGAATGGCTTTAGCTGCTGCCAGCGGACAGTCCAGAGCGTAGACGGTCTATGGGGTGTAAGAGGCGGGGTTATCCGGGATTATGGGCGGAGTAAGGATAGAGGAGGGATTGGGGGAATTAGTGGGGACAGGGGGAATTAGAGATGGGGAGGAGAGGTATTGGGGGAGGAGAGGGCTGGGGGAGGGGTCAGGATTTTGGACAGTAGGCGTCACCTTGTGTTCCTGGATCAGCTGGTTGGCGATCGCCTCCGTTTTGTGGATCTCCTGCGTGCTCATGGCTCCTTTGGCTGTGAAGTCAAATCTCAGTCTGTCGGGGGCGACTAGGGAACCCCTCTGATCGGCTTCGCCAAGCACAGAGCGCAGGGCGTAGTTCAGGATGTGGGTGGCGGTGTGATTACTCATGATCGGCCGCCGTCTCGTCTGCGAGATAAAACAAGATGCTTTCAGTAGGTAAAAGCTACGCTGAACAGACCAGTATCTACCGGGGCCCCGCACTCACCTCATCAATGTAGAGACGCACGCTGTCCCCGACTCTCAGGGTGCCGTACACCGTGCCCACGTGCAGGACATAACCCCCGCGGACTTGGGTGTTCCGCACAGTAAACTCTGTTTTCTGCAGGGAGAGAAGAGATTTGTGTGTCACGGTATTCGCTACCACGATGCGGACAAGCGACCCATTTCCCCGCCCCACTCCACAGCCAATACATGAAGGGCTACTTCAACACCAATCAGGCAGAAAAAGGATGGGGGAGGGGGGGAGAGAAGGAAATAACGTGTGCTACTTGGATCTTAACTGCTGCTGGTCTCAAGTGCTTGTGAGACCCCAATAACAAAACAAAAAAAAACAAAATTCAGACTCTATACCAGAGCGGTGAGGTCCGGCCAATGTTTGAAAAATAGAGGCATCGGTAACTACTGGTGACGGGAGTACCCATGTCCCAAACCCACGTGGGCGACAGCTGATCGGGAGACATTACCTTTATCACACCCACCACCTAACCAGCTGATAGGCCTGGAGAAAGGAGACCCGATCTGAGATATCTGGATCTGACAGACTCGAGTCCTTACACTCGGTAGACAGGAGCGGTCTCAGCTTTTGCAATAAGCGGCCACGTTTACTTATCGGCAAGCGGTCTCGGAAGGTTGGGTGAGCTATCTATAACCACATGTCTACCCCAGTTATTACCTCTATCTGTCAGCTTGCTGTCCAGTTGGAAGGCTGGGCGAGTTAAAATCAGCCATATTATCTGCCCCGTATGTGGTTTGGACAATTGACTTTATTGAGACTTATCATTTCTACTCTGAGGCCTGATCAACCCATGGATTTGCCTAGATCTTCTTAATATAAGTCAGTTCTATTGCATATACCAATCACCAGTGTTACATAAAGGGCGCCCGGGACTCACATCATCGCTGCTGTCGTCCTCTCGCACCAGGTAACCCTCATCGTACGTCTGTCCTCCTTGCTCGGCGTAGAAGCAGGTCTTGTCCAGCACCAGCCCGCACTCCTGCCCTGTGCTGACCTCGTCCACGAAGGTCTTTTCGCGGCGGATGGCTTTCACGGTGGCCACAACACTCTCCAATGCTGGAGGAGACAGAAGAAGCATGGGGCTCACACTGCCGCCTTGCCAACCGCCACAACCCCTGCGTATAACTGCGCCAGAGCCACCGCTCACCGTAGACGCCCTCGGAGTCGGAGGTGTAGTTATATTTAGGGGAATCATCAGTCGGCTCCAGGCCACGGGAACGCAGCTCTTCGATGGCGTAAATGTCCAGCATCAGCAGGTCCTCGTCTCCGGCTCCCTTCCCCTGAGACTTCAGCTGAAACCGGATGAGAGTCCGTGAGAGATGCAACATTCTGATAACACGTTAAGCCCAGTGACGCAGCTCAGTGGTCAGCATTGCTGCATTACGGATCTGCTTAGCATGTTCTCTCCTAATACATAACTACAGGTTAATTAACCTTTGGGAGAGTTAACCCATGTAGAACGTCAGCTCCTGGGATCAGGGACTGGTCAGTAGTGGAATGCTGTGTAATATGTATGGAATGACATGGAACGATGTCAGGATCCACCGTCCCGCGAGATAAAATTACCTGCGCGGCTTTTCTCTCCTCCTCAAAGCCGTCCATATCCACCTTCATCCCGCGCTCCTCCGCGATCAGGCCGGTCAGATCCACGGGAAACCCGTACGTGTCATACAGCAACCACGCTGTGTCACCTGGGGGAGAAACAAGATCAGATTATACAGCTACCCCCATCCACTAGGGGGAGAAAGAGAGCGGCTCTTACCAGGAAGCGTGTTGCTCTCCCCCAGGCTCTGTATCTTCCGGTCCAGGATGCGGCGCCCTCTGCTGAGGGTTTTCAGAAACTGCGTCTCCTCCTCGTTAATGATGTCCTTCACCATCTCAGGGTCTTTCTTAAGCTCTGGGAAAGCGTCTCCCTGCAGAGACAGGAGGACGCAGTGAGTGTCGCTACATGACTGAGCAACCGGAGGGCCTCGTAACAGAAGGTTTCACCAATTTCTAGCAATAGAAAGCCAAATCGTTACCAGCGACCGGACGACGACGTCAACCAGAGTCGAGAAAAATCCTTTTGGAGCGTTGAGTTTCTCATGAGAATATCTCACAGCGCGACGCAGAATCCGGCGTAGGACGTACCTAGAAATACAAGGACGCGGATGCTAGGAAAAACCGCATTTTGGCCAAGTGTAGAATTAGGGTCTCAATAGATTTAACAGGCTTCATAAGGCCGGCCTGTTTCCTTGTTCCTGATCTATGTAACGGAAGCGTAATCTCTTGTATTCTACGTCTCTGTCCATATCCCACAATACCTCCGCAATGGAGCATCTCTTACCCGCGCCCAGTGTTGTCAGGTCTCCCGCCATCAGCCAGTGCCACCGTGATGGTTCTGGCATGGTCTGCCAGCACTCTGTATGCCATATCTATGCCGTCTTCATCCTCGGCACCCACCTTTCCGGAATAGGGCCTGGCCCCGGAACCCTGAGAGACAGAGTTATATATAGTGTGAGCAGGCAGCACAGTGATGAGGTCATCAAGGAGAGGCCGATGCTGCAATGCATGACTGTATATGTAGTCCTCATGAACCCGCCTCTCTGCCCTGCTGGTACCTTCTGAATGGCGTCAAAGTATGGAAGGAAGAGGTCGGTGTCGTAGTTGGACATCTTGTTCTGCAGCACGGACACCAGTCTCTCCAGCCCCATGCCGGTGTCTATGCTCTTCTTGGGCAGCGGTTTTAGGCTCCCGTCACTCTCCCTGTAAGAGACAATCAGGGTCCTCCATTAGAAGAGACGAGTCCTGAGCGATGCAATCACACAGCAAGCAGATAGCAGCCAGTCCCAGGCCGTACCGCCTCCTCCAATCACACTGCACCGTGACGCAGATCATCATGTGATCACAATGGCATCCAGCAGATCTGGTGTCTGAGACGGGCCACACACACAGATCTGGAGCCGGATACGGTCTGACCGTTACCTGTTGTATTGGATGAACACCAGATTCCAGATCTCCAGCACGTTGGGGTCGTCCATATTAACCAAGTGAGCGGCGTCGCGGCCCCCGATGCGATCAAAGTGAATCTCACTGCAGGGGCCACAGGGGCCCGTGTCCCCCATCTCCCAGAAGTTGTCTTTCATGCTGCCTGGCAATATGCGGCTGTCGGGGAGCCTGCCGAGAGACAGAGCGCCCATTACCCCTTGGCACAGTACGTGGCGGATACATGGCACATTGTGGCTCTGTCTTACCCCAGGTTCAGCCAGATCTGTTTACACTCCAGGTCTGGTTCCAGACCAGCTGCCTCATTGCCCCCAAAGTAGGTGACATACAATCGCTCAATGTCAATGCCAAACTCCTTGGTGAGAAGATCCAGGGCCATTTTACATGCCAGCTCCTGCAGGGGGCAGCAAAGAGACATTACTATGCACCCTCCAGAGAAGCCCACTGCTGCCTTCCCCAGAGATGCCAACCACTACCCTGTCCCCAGAGATGCCAACCACTACCCCCAGACCTCAGAGATGCCAACCACTACCCCCAGACCTCAGAGATGCCAACCACTACCCCCAGTCCCCAGCAATGCCAATGACTACCCCCTCCCCCACCGAGATACCAACCACTACCCCTGTCCCCAGAGATGCCAACCACTACAACCTTTCCCCAGAGATGCCAACCACTAACCCACCCCCCCATACAGGAATATCCACGGCAGTCACCACCCCTAATACTACCCCCATACCCCGCAGAAAAGCCCACCCTACCCCACACTGTCTCCATGATCACCTTGAAGTAGTCGCCAAACGACCAGGAGCCCAGCATCTCAAAGAACGTGTGGTGATAGACGTCCTTGCCCACGTCGTCCAGGTCGTTGTGCTTCCCGCCGGCGCGGATACACTTCTGTGTGTTGGCTGCGCGGCTGAGCTTGGCCATAGGGTGAGACGGGTCGATGGTGTTCAGGAAGATGGGCTTGAACTGCAGAAGGAAGAGGTTAAACGGCAGCGACAGCAAAGCGATCCCAAGGCCAAGGCAACCAATCAGCACAAAGCCTGAGACGCCGTCTCGCGATATAGCAGGAAACAGGACGCAGACAGAAAAGTGGGAGTCAGCGGTTCTCAGATCAGATAAACGCACTCTCGCACGCGCACAAGCACACCACGATTGTGCCAATGACCACATTTGTTATTAATCCTCAGACGTAGAGCAGAGAACGCCAGGAAGACTCCCTGTAACAGCGCTGCGTCCCTTATCACAGCCTGACTGGTGGAGCCTCGCCCACAGAGCTGACATCTTATCTCCGCGTCTCTGCTGATGCTGCTCTATCTATAGAGTGTTCTGTGACACATCAGTGACCCGCAAAGCGTCGCCGGAGGAGCGCACACCGTGACGCGGCTCCGCCCGGCCTGCGCAGTATGACCCAGCACCCGGCCTCACCTGGTTCATGCCAGCGTTGGCAAACAGCAGCGTGGGGTCATCCAGAGGGACGGTGGCGGACGAGTGGACGTACGTGTGACCATTGTCCCCAAAGAAGTCAATGAACTTCTGTCGGATCTCGGAGGCCGTCAGTGACGTCTTCATGGTGACAATGTCCTGCGACATAGAGAGAGAACACTGCATAACCGGCCACACGCTGACTGGACATACGCCGACCACACACATACACAGACCGGACACACACTGACCACACACATACACAGACCGGACACACACTGACCACACATATACACAGACCGGACACACGCTGACCACATCTATACACAGACCGGCCACACGCTGACTGGACATACACAGACCGGACACACACTGACCACACATATACACAGACCGGACACACGCTGACTGGACATACGCTGACCACATCTATACACAAACCGGACACACACTGACCACACATATACACAGACCGGACACACGCTGACCACATCTATACACAGACCGGACACACGCTGACCACACATATACACACAACGGCCCACTATATTTACATATATATAACACCAAATAAATATATATATACACACACACACTATATATATATTTTCCCTGAAGAAAGGTTAATAAAATAAATATAAATATATATACACACAGATGGGACCCGGTGTCCGCCATGACTGGTCATTGCAGGCGTAATGACCCAATCACAGTAATTACCCTCCCTTCTCAATATTACAGGGAAATTCCCCCTGCTACACAAATTCCCCACTCACTGGTGACAACTACCCAAAGGCAGATCATTGATACCCGTCCTGCCCCACCTCCTGGGGTAACTGATGACAGACAAATCCATTATACCCCCACTGCCACGTGACTGGGGTTACTACCCCCCTCCTAGGGTAACTGATGACAGGCAGGTCCATTATACCCCCCACTGCCACGTGATTAGGGTTACTGGCCCCCTCCTAGGGTAACTGATGACAAGCAGGTTCATTATACCCCCCATTGCCACGTGACTAGGATTACTCAGCCATCCCCCCCTCCCGGCTCTGCACCTGCTCGGTGTCACAGCTCCCGGGATCGGTCCTGCAGCTCCCGGCTTCACCACACACGTTATCTCCGCAGGCACCGCCTACACCTCGCGCTGATTGGGAGACGCCTGCCGGCGACCGCTTGCTATTGGCTGAAGTCTCTGTCACTCACCGGAAACGAGGCAGCAGGCTGATGCAACTAGAGGCAAGGCGCTGGTCACGTGATAGGGACGAAC
>WWET01006764.1:0-16246 GCA_011038615.1 Limnodynastes dumerilii | reverse complement strand
CCGCTAATTCCGCCCCCTCCCGATATGACATCTACGTGTGAGGCGTTCAGGGAGAGACTCCCTCCTCTTACCTGGCCGGCACAGTTCACAAAGTACTCGCACTCCACCTGCCCCCGGTCTGTGTCCACGCCACTGACGCTGCCTCGCTCTACCAGGACGTGGTTGACGGTGGTGTGTTCCCGGACCTGGGCACCTGCAGCACAGAGAAGTCACAGGCCATGCCCAGCTGTTCCCATGGTCACATAACAATAGCCTGACACCATTACTGCGGCTCATGTATTGGGAAATGTCACCTTTACTCTGCGCAGCGGTCACCAAGGCCAGAGTCACGTCTGCTGTGGACACCACGGCGTCCTCCGGAACATACATAGCTCCGACTAGATCATGAATATTAATAAGGGGGTGGAGCTCGCCGACACGCTTTGGTGTAATGATCTCGCATGGAATCCCCTTCATTCTAAAAATCAGACAAGGAGGTTAATGGCCACCTGCACATCTCCTGCTATAGGTCCAGCGAGAGCCAGGGCAAGTCTCACCTCAACCGAGACACCATCCGCCTGAGAGATATCAGCCGGTCCTGAGTCTGCGCCAGCAAGATGGACCCTGTCTTCGTGTAGCCTGCAGGTGATGTACAGAGTAAATAGAACTGCAAGTTCCTCTGTCCACCCACCCACACACAGCATTAGCCGCCCAAATCCTCACCTGTGGGGACCCCTGTCTCTGTCTCCAGTTGTTGATAAAGTTTGTTGGAATAATCGGCCATCTCTGTTTCTATGGAAATGTGTTTCACCGTGCTGACCGCCCCGGCACAGAAACGCGTGGAGCCAGCGGCTAACCTATAGAGTGGGGGAGCAGTACACAGCTCGAGATCAAACACTCAGAGACTATCACAGATAATAAAATACAAGATATAAAATGTCAACCAGCAATTCTATGTGGCGGGCCAAGAGACCACGTTCACGTATGGTGTCAGCTGTATCACTATCGGGTTTGTGATTGTCACCATAGCAACTATGAATCCCGGACACAGTTACCTGCCCTGCTCCAGCAGCAGGATATCATGCCAGCCCAGCTTGGTAAGATGATATGCCACGGAAGCGCCCATAATGCCGCCTCCACAGATGACCACCTGGGCGCGAGGAGGTAGAGCCGGGACCTCTGTGGAAGCTGCACGCTGCGGGGGACACAGACATCGCCAGCCGCGACATCTTACGTGTCCCCAGAAATCAGCCAGCAGGCGGGAGTGCATCCTGACAGGAGCGGGAGACTGGCGGCAGCCGGGAGTCTGTGGAGAAAGAAATGTGACTGACAGACACGGAGAGGACATATATTTACATTATATATATCTATCTATCTATCATAGAACATACTATACATGGGAGGACGTACATATATATGTATGTCCTTCTGTGTAGTGTGTTCTCTGATATATCCTGTGCAATTTGTTCTGTATGATATATCCTATGTCCTCCTGTGTAGTATGTTCTGTATGATTTATCCTATGTCCTCCCGTGTAGTATGTTCTGTATGATTTATCCTATGTCCTCCTGTGTAGTATGTTCTGTATGATATATCCGATGTCCTCCTGTGTAGTATGTTCTGTATGATATATCCGATGTCCTCCCGTGTAGTATGTTCTGTATGATATATCCGATGTCCTCCCGTGTAGTATGTTCTGTATGATATATCCTATGTCGATATCATTTACATATAACATGGGAGGGGTAAATATCATATATAACATGTCAAGGGAGACATATAATGTATTATACAGTACATAGGAGGGGTCAGGACATATCATGTACATATAACATGGAGGGAGGGGTCAGGACATATGTATATATAAGATGTAGGGGCTCAGGGCATATCATGTATAACGTGTCAGGGGGGACATATAATGTATTACACAGTACATATGAGGGGTCAGGTGATATCATTTACATATAACATGGGAGGGGTAAATATCATATATAACATGTCAAGGGAGACATATAATGTATTATACAGTACATAGGAGGGGTCAGGACATATCATGTACATATAACATGGAGGGAGGGGTCAGGACATATGTATATATAAGATGTAGGGGCTCAGGGCATATCATGTATAACGTGTCAGGGGGGACATATAATGTATTACACAGTACATATGAGGGGTCAGGTGATATCATTTACATATAACATGGGAGGGGTAAATATCATATATAACATGTCAAGGGAGACATATAATGTATTATACAGTACATAGGAGGGGTCAGGACATATCATGTACATATAACATGGAGGGAGGGGTCAGGACATATGTATATATAAGATGTAGGGGCTCAGGGCATATCATGTATAACGTGTCAGGGGGGACATATAATGTATTACACAGTACATATGAGGGGTCAGGTGATATCATTTACATATAACATGGGAGGGGTAAATATCATATATAACATGTCAAGGGAGACATATAATGTATTATACAGTACATAGGAGGGGTCAGGACATATCATGTACATATAACATGGAGGGAGGGGTCAGGACATATGTATATATAAGATGTAGGGGCTCAGGGCATATCATGTATAACGTGTCAGGGGGGACATATAATGTATTACACAGTACATATGAGGGGTCAGGTGATATCATTTACATATAACATGGGAGGGGTAAATATCATATATAACATGTCAAGGGAGACATATAATGTATTATACAGTACATAGGAGGGGTCAGGACATATCATGTACATATAACATGGAGGGAGGGGTCAGGACATATGTATATATAAGATGTAGGGGCTCAGGGCATATCATGTATAACGTGTCAGGGGGGACATATAATGTATTACACAGTACATATGAGGGGTCAGGTGATATCATTTACATATAACATGGGAGGGGTAAATATCATATATAACATGTCAAGGGAGACATATAATGTATTATACAGTACATAGGAGGGGTCAGGACATATCATGTACATATAACATGGAGGGAGGGGTCAGGACATATGTATATATAAGATGTAGGGGCTCAGGGCATATCATGTATAACGTGTCAGGGGGGACATATAATGTATTACACAGTACATATGAGGGGTCAGGTGATATCATTTACATATAACATGGGAGGGGTAAATATCATATATAACATGTCAAGGGAGACATATAATGTATTATACAGTACATAGGAGGGGTCAGGACATATCATGTACATATAACATGGAGGGAGGGGTCAGGACATATGTATATATAAGATGTAGGGGCTCAGGGCATATCATGTATAACGTGTCAGGGGGGACATATAATGTATTACACAGTACATATGAGGGGTCAGGTGATATCATTTACATATAACATGGGAGGGGTAAATATCATATATAACATGTCAAGGGAGACATATAATGTATTATACAGTACATAGGAGGGGTCAGGACATATCATGTACATATAACATGGAGGGAGGGGTCAGGACATATGTATATATAAGATGTAGGGGCTCAGGGCATATCATGTATAACGTGTCAGGGGGGACATATAATGTATTACACAGTACATATGAGGGGTCAGGTGATATCATTTACATATAACATGGGAGGGGTAAATATCATATATAACATGTCAAGGGAGACATATAATGTATTATACAGTACATAGGAGGGGTCAGGACATATCATGTACATATAACATGGAGGGAGGGGTCAGGACATATGTATATATAAGATGTAGGGGCTCAGGGCATATCATGTATAACGTGTCAGGGGGGACATATAATGTATTACACAGTACATATGAGGGGTCAGGTGATATCATTTACATATAACATGGGAGGGGTAAATATCATATATAACATGTCAAGGGAGACATATAATGTATTATACAGTACATAGGAGGGGTCAGGACATATCATGTACATATAACATGGAGGGAGGGGTCAGGACATATGTATATATAAGATGTAGGGGCTCAGGGCATATCATGTATAACGTGTCAGGGGGGACATATAATGTATTACACAGTACATATGAGGGGTCAGGTGATATCATTTACATATAACATGGGAGGGGTAAATATCATATATAACATGTCAAGGGAGACATATAATGTATTATACAGTACATAGGAGGGGTCAGGACATATCATGTACATATAACATGGAGGGAGGGGTCAGGACATATGTATATATAAGATGTAGGGGCTCAGGGCATATCATGTATAACGTGTCAGGGGGGACATATAATGTATTACACAGTACATATGAGGGGTCAGGTGATATCATTTACATATAACATGGGAGGGGTAAATATCATATATAACATGTCAAGGGAGACATATAATGTATTATACAGTACATAGGAGGGGTCAGGACATATCATGTACATATAACATGGAGGGAGGGGTCAGGACATATGTATATATAAGATGTAGGGGCTCAGGGCATATCATGTATAACGTGTCAGGGGGGACATATAATGTATTACACAGTACATATGAGGGGTCAGGTGATATCATTTACATATAACATGGGAGGGGTAAATATCATATATAACATGTCAAGGGAGACATATAATGTATTATACAGTACATAGGAGGGGTCAGGACATATCATGTACATATAACATGGAGGGAGGGGTCAGGACATATGTATATATAAGATGTAGGGGCTCAGGGCATATCATGTATAACGTGTCAGGGGGGGGGACATATAATGTATTACACAGTACATATGAGGGGTCAGGTGATATCATTTACATATAACATGGGAGGGGTAAATATCATATATAACATGTCAAGGGAGACATATAATGTATTATACAGTACATAGGAGGGGTCAGGACATATCATGTACATATAACATGGAGGGAGGGGTCAGGACATATGTATATATAAGATGTAGGGGCTCAGGGCATATCATGTATAACGTGTCAGGGGGGGGGACATATAATGTATTACACAGTACATAGGAGGGGTCAGGTCATATCATTTACATATAACATGGGAGGGGTAAATATCATATATAACATGTCAAGGGAGACATATAATGTATTATACAGTACATAGGAGGGGTCAGGACATATCATGTACATATAACATGGAGGGAGGGGTCAGGACATATGTATATATAAGATGTAGGGGCTCAGGGCATATCATGTATAACGTGTCAGGGGGGGGGACATATAATGTATTACACAGTACATAGGAGGGGTCAGGACATATAACGTGCATATAACATGGAGGGAGGGGTCAGGACATATGTATATATAAGATGTAGGGGCTCAGGGAATATCATGTATAACGTGTCAGGGGGGACATAGAATATATTACACAGTACATAGGAGGGGTCAGGTCATATCATTTACATATAACATGGGAGGGGTAAATATCATATATAACATGTCAGAGGAGACATATAATGTATTACACAGTACATAGGAGGAGTCAGGACATATCATGTACATATAACATGTCACATGTCACGGGGTGAAGGGAGAGGACGAGTCCTACCAGTCCATGTCCCGCTCCTTGACCTCTGACCTCTTCGCTTCCGGATTCTCTGACACAACCGAGCGGCAAGAGGCGGGACCAGCTCACGTGACGTCACGACGTAGACACAGCCTCCGCCAATCAAGGCGCGCGTACGGGCCCGTCCCACGCCTGTGTTTGGGAGACGCACATGGTCGATCCGCAGCCAATCAGAGACGGGGCGTGTCTGGGAGAGCGGTATATTTAGAGCAGTGTGCGCTGCGCATGCTCCTGTATGTATGTATGTATGTGCTGGCAGCAGGGAGAGTACAGGTTGTAGCACGGTTCATAGAAGTGTCAGGTTAGTGGAAGAGGCTCTGGGGACAGGGATTTACACTAAGAGGATGTCACTCTAATAGATGCACTTATCTATTATCTTATCACATAACTAATCACCTGACTCCTCCCCTAATAACCATTCACCTGACACCTCCCCCTAATAACCAATCATCACCTCCCCCCTAATAACCATTCATCTGATTCCTTCACCCCTAATAACTTTTCATCTGACACCTTCACCCTATTAACTTTTCATCTGACACCTTCACCCTATTAACTATTCACCTGACTCCTCCCCCTAATAACTATTCACCTGACTCCTCCCCCTAATAACTATTCACCTGACTCCTCCCCCTAATAACTATTCACCTGACTCCTCCCCCTAATAACTATTCCCCCTGACTCCTCCCCCTATTTGGGTTCTTGGTGCCTTTTTAGTTGTATAGTGCATGACATAGCAGCCTGTGTGTGTGAAATGGGTGCTGCGGACTTATAGGACTTCCACTACCCATCGCCTCCAGATCTAAATAAAACTGGTCAGTGTGACAGCACAGCAGTGTCATGATCCAGGTATATTAATCTTTATAAGACCACACCGCCCCTAATATAACAAAGTGAATAAAAGTGTAATAAACAAAATACTACAAAGCGGGAGCTATGGCAGAGAGCCGGGAGGTATTAACGTAGAGAGGTGCTTCCCTGGGGGTGTGTGTGTGTGTGTGTGTAGGGCAGATGAGGGAGAGAGAATGAAGGATCGTACAGATGGATGAGACCCAGAGACATCTATATCCAAGGCCAACTCCATCAGCAAAGAGACATCTTGAGAGCAGGAGCAGTTACACCTATTTCCAGAGCAGGGATAATGGCCATAAACCAGAAGCAGATCTCCGATAACACACCCGGCAAGGCACTAACACATCTGTATAATCCTATGTCCCACTGTGACATGACAGGGAAGCCAAATGTTTCCCTGCTCCAGAAGAGCAAGCCTGGGAACAAAGGGCTATGACCTAGAGGCAGGCGACCTGACAGAAGGACAGGCAGGGGTATAATATGGAGTTTATGGAGAGCAAAGACTCCAGAATCTGTCCTGCCATCACCTTAACAGGGGTATTCCTCCCATATATCAACTACTACTAATACGGCCGTTACCTTTACTGACACTAGTCTCGTGGACAGGCTGCGTCCATCTGCCGTTATCCAGCAAAAGGTATTTTGTTTTTACACCTTTGGACATGCGCCTCCCAGTGGTCAGGTTCTAGAAGGCAGGAGAGCTTTACCCAGGATGAATGGTCAAGCTCTGATGGGCCATAGACAGGCAGAACTAAGGTGCGGGTGAGGGACTGAAGGAAAGAAGAGATTCTGATAGGTAGCATTTTGTTTTTTATTAAATCTTCCCATTTTTCTGTACAGAAAAAAAAAATGCACATTATGTCATTGGTAACATTTCATTAGAACACAGCATGGACAGAATGACTTGATTTATACACAGAAGAAAAACAATTTACAAAAATAAAAACAAAGATGTACTGGTGTATGGACGTGACAATGGGCTCTGTGATGAGTTCTAGGTCTCGTTCCCTGTGTGTGGACGACTTAGCTCCGGCGAGGGAGTGTAAGCCGCTGTAGAAGGTAAAGGGGGTTAGGGGTGGTCTGCTGCAGTCCTGGCTGGAGAGTGTAGGGGGGGAATGGCGTGAGGAAGGCGTTAGTGCGTGAAAGTTTTGTAGTCTTGAATGTAGTTTTGCTTGTAGCTGATAAAAAGAAGAGAAAACATTTTGTAAACCGTTTAACATGATCTTATTAGGAGAGAAAGGGTGTAACCAATAATCAAGCTAGTGACAGATCACCCCTGTCTGGGGCCACAGAGCTGACTACTGATTGCACGTTACATGTCCCACAATGCAAAGGGGGGCAAGGACTTTGCCAGCAGAAGTGACAGACACAGATTGCGAAAGCCTCTTCCAGAATCACCGCCACCACATGAAGCTGCCAACTGCTTCAAGCTCTAACGCAGCCCCGAGCTGTCACAGAGACCCTCAGAAAAGGAGAGACGCCGAGGGACCTAAGACTATTCTGGAAGACAAAGGTTAAAACACGGCTCTGCTCGTCGCTCCGTCCTCCTCCGTATAACGCACGGACTGATTGACCACATTCCCAGCGCCGCAGCAGGGAGTCACGCCTGACATTCACATTGTAAGCCGGATCAGTAGGCGTGTAATATTGGGGACTCAGGCACACCGGTAACTGTGCTTTCCGTAGGGTTCCAGTAGGGGGCAGCAAGAGAGAAAGCACAAACGGGACCGGTCAGACACGTGGTTTATAGCAGGAGATATTGTTCGTCGGCTTCCACTGGCGAGAATCCAGCGCTCTGTACAGTAGTGCAAAATGGAGATAAACTTGTCAACCATTGCTCCCGGCCACAGCGGTCGTGGCGGCCAGTCTCAGTCTGTGCAGTGAACCGGTCGGATGGACAGTTTCGGTTACTTGTCTCTGTACAGCGAAGCGAAAGCAATCACGACTTACAGCAAAACAGATAAATAACAGACATTTCACAATGCATGAGCGCGGGAAAAACAAGTCACCATCAGACATAGCGAGGCGTCAGCTCTGCGGCACCACCTGCGCCGTTAGGAATTGTACGGATGCTTCTGGCGGATCGTTATCGATTGCTTGGGGGGAGTTCCCGGCCACTGAAACAGTCAGTAATACCGTGGAACCGATGAGAGGTCGGGTCACACCATTAAGAACTCTCCGAGCCGACTCGGCCTGCAGGCAGGGGTCTATCACGTCCAGGTTTGGCAGGGGTGGAGCCGGGCGATTCGCAGACATCCGGGCTCAGTCTCCAAGTCCCTTCCGTGTCTCATGGCGGGTAATGTAAAGTGGCGGAGGCACAGCTTCCAGCTCCAGGAGGCAGATGGGTAAAATAATCGCTCTTGCCCTCCCACCCCCTCACAACAAGGAAAGAAAAATCCACAGAAAGTAACAGCACTAGGAGAGAAGGGAGCTGTGCAGCCACAGAAGGCCTGAAGTCTCTGGTTACAGGAGCCATGTTGCAGAAGGCAGGAGAGGGCAAGATGATTGGATGAAGCAGGACAGGGAAGAGAATTGGGGAGTCACTGCAGTCGCTTCCATTGACCCCTCCAGGTTCCATAGCACTGGAAGGAGCGGGGAGGAGGAGGAGGAAGATGAGATTGGGCTGCATGGGAGAGCTGTACATATGGACAGGCCTGTCCTCCCTTCCCAGAACCCCCTGCTTCACAAAACGCTCGCTGAGGGGTATAGGAGGGGTCCTCTGCTCTACCTGTCCTTCATCTCTCGTGTCACCCGCTTGGTGATGCGCCCGCACAGAAGACCCCCGAAGAACAAGACGCACACCCCGACCAGGATGACGGACAGGATGTAATTCTTAGATGGAGAACTCAACACTTGTGCTGCCAGCTCAGAGAAGCCGTCCGCCGGCGCCACCTAGAGGAGAGGTGTATGTCAGGCCACTGTGGTATAAGATATGCACCAGACACGAGATGGACTGCAACTCTTACCTTTGCTGCGTAGCTCCACATATCCAGCCGGTCCTGCAGCCTCTTCTTACACTCCGGCTGCAGCCGCACCATCTTATCCTGCAAAGCTTCGATCAGACATGACATTTCTGCAACACAAAGGCCCGTTACAGGAGAAGCCCAACCAACAGCCCACCCTGGCGTACAGCCCGGGACCTCCCGACATTACTTACGGCGTCCTTTGCCTGGAGGAATGGCGGCACAGTGATGTTTAATGTCCAGGGCGCAGGCGGTGTGCAGGACGGGGTCCACAAAAATATCGGCTTTGCTCTCTTTCAGCATGTTTAGAACTTCCTGTGGAGAGAGGTGAATGGGGAGACTGAGGAATCCCGGCCGGAGACATGCAAGAGACGCCGCAGGACGTAGAGGCCGAGAAACGCACCCAGAGGAGGACAGAGGCCAAGGGGCCGGACACCCGGAGTCCCTGGGTGCTCTTATTACCTTTTTGCAGCCAGTAGACTTAATTTTCAGAAGGTTCATTTTCAAACACTCTTCGACCTGGCCGGTGGGCTCCTGAGCTGCAGCCTCCTCCCCGCAGAGAGTGTTAATCTGCAGTAATGGAGGGCGACCGTTATAGAAACATAGAACACGATGGCGGATAAGAAGTACTCAGCCCGTTACCCATGACGACCTCAGACCCCAATTCATTCTTTCTGATTTATGGCATCCTTACGTTTATTCTAAGCAGGATTATATTGCTCTACCGTATTACTCTCACCTGACGGGAGGCGATTCCACCGACCCACTATTCCAACCACGTTTCCTCATAACCCCAACAGGATCAATGCTGCCACCATCTAATAAGTTTTCACTCCTGTATCCGATAATATCCTTTCTATCATATCCCTCTCCCTCCTGTACCAGATATCCTTCTATCATATCCCCCTCTCCCTCCTGTACCTGGTTATATCCTTCTATCATATCCCCCTCTCCCTCCTGTACCTGGTTATATCCTTTCTATCATATCCCCCTCTCCCTCCTGTACCTGGTTATATCCCTTCTATCATATCCCCCACTCCTTCCTGTACCTGGTTGTATCATTCTATCATATCCCCCTCTCCCTCCTGTACCTGAACACAGTATTCCTGATAAGGCTGCACCAATGACCTATCAGACGACAGCCTAAAACAACAATTCCTCCTTCTAAACTCCACAGAAGCAGGAAAGGAGTGAAAGAAGTAGAAGCCATGTGAAGATGTGCAAACCATTAACATCCAACTGAAAGCTACAAGAGACTGAATCCTGCGTTACCTCCTCAGAGCACTGCATCTGCAGCTGGGGATCCAGCCTGTAATCCAGAGCCGTCTCCTGAATGATCACCCGAATCTGGTCCTCACAGTCTGGAGAAAGGCGCTGTGCGACAGGACAGAGTTATAAGCCACTGATGCTAAGGACATTAAGCCATTCACAATGTGGCCACACGGTGGCGACGCACCTGCTCTGCATACTTCAGCTTCAGACAGGAGATGACCTGCCCCTCCAGCTCGGTGTCATCCTTGGCGTTGTTCAGAATGGACTGGCAGAATTTGGGAATGTCCGCTTTGCAGGACTTCCTCAGCACTGGGTTCAGCCGGTAATCTGTAATGAAGGGAGCGGAGTGAGTGTGAGGGCCGGTAACTAAATCTAGAAAGAGGTGCGTCAGGCGGGGCGGGCGGACAGACCTGTGTTCTGGGTGATCTGGCGCTTGGTGATCATCTGTTTACACTTTGGGTCCATGGTCTCGGTGTTCTTGTTCTGCTTTAGACACAGGAGGATATTCTTGGGGTCCGTGTCGCTGCAGAATCTCTGAGGAGGAGAGGACGGAGAGGTTACCGGGGCACTTCCTGGCCCCCGCCACACACTCCCGAGGGCCGCCACTCACCTTGATCATCTGTTTGCAGACCCTCATGAGGGTGTAATCCAGCTCCGGGTCCATCATCTCCGTCTCCTGGAGCTTGAAGACTTTCTGGTGGCAGGCAGCGCTCAGCTGCTTCTTGTTCTCCTTCAGACACTCGATGATCTACAAGACGGGACCGGAGCCGCTCGTTAACGGAACACAGTAACGGAGCACATTTACGGCTGGTAAGCGACCTGGAAGCTCCCCCAGGCGCACCGCTGGCCGGCATCCAGCAGAGGGGGCTCTCACCTGGGCGTTTCCATAGGGCACATTAGGACAGTTGGAGGTGATGTCATTCTTGCAGGCGTCATACAGCTTCGGCTCCAGGCGAATATCCTCCGTCTGAAACACAGAGCAGAGAGGCCGCGAGCTGTGGTAATCCGCCATAATATTCTCCCCCCACGCCCCGCGTGCACGATGCCCTCACCATCTCCAGCTCCTCCACGCGGAGCTGCTTGCGGCACTTCAGAGACACCCGCTGCTCCTTCTGATCCTGGAGGGTGTCATTGCGAACGGTGGTGCTGAGACAGATGACGACGTCCACCCTGCAAGAGACCAGCCCCGGGTCAGAGAGAAGCGTCCGGCGTGTTACAGAGGGCACTGCGCCCTGCGCCCGCGTCACTCACTTCTGTTTGATGTTGGGGCACAGCTTCAGCACGTCCTCCTTACAGGCCATCTTAAACTTATAGGAGAACCGGAAATCTTTCATCTGCACCTAGACCCCCAGAACAAAGATGATGATAATACAGAGCCAGGGGGAGGGGCCACGCGTCATGACAATACAGGCAGGTGTATTACCAGCTGGAAGTGGGTGACGCCCACCGCGCACTTCTCATTCATCTCCTTCTGATGCTTGTTCTGGATGAGACATTCCATCAGATCGCCGGAGTCTATCTGGTTATCCGCCACCTCCTAACAGAGAACGCAGAAGGAATCAGCGTCAAAGCCGCCATCCCTGTCCCCGCAACCGCCCTGACCCCGTAATAACCTACGTACATGGCAATACCCCTGGATCATGGGCTCACAGGCCCTCATCAGCAGAGCTTCTATCTGGATGTCCTGGAGAGAAGCAGCACGTGTTACTGTAATGAATAGACCTGCACTTCAAAGTATTGACTCAAGGTGGCGCTGTCGTAGCTGCCGAGCCAGCCCATAGGGACCCAGCTCCACTCACCTCGGACTCCAGTTCCGTCAGGTTGCCCACGATCTCCCTGCATTCCACAACCAGCTCTTCCAGGTGGTCCTGCAGACACTCCAGCTCCTGAGGGGGGAAAACTCCATTACTGACATGGAAACAGGCGGCCATTATCTGTACCTGGACATGGGCACAGCGGTACCTGTCCGGTCTCAGTCTTCTCGTTGCACCACTTTCCCAGCTCAGTCATACACTTTGCCTGCATGGCAGGATCCAGCTTCACATCCAGCGCCCTCTGGTGGAGGATCCGCTGCACTTCAGCCCTACACTCGCGTGAAAGCTGCAAAGACAGGAGAGCGATTATCAGGCAGCGCGGGGTGACGCACTCACTGCACGCAGCGGATGTAGCTACATTATACTGTACCGCTATAAGGGAAGAGCAAGAAACCATCAGTCCCGCTCCCACCACCCCTTCACACACACTCACCCGGGGCCCCCAAACCATCGCCAACACTCCCCCGGGGTCCCCAAACCATCGCCAACACTCACCCGGGGCCCCCAAACCATCGCCAACACTCACCCGGGGCCCCCAAACCATCGCCAACACTCACCCGGGGTCCCCAAACCATCGCCAACACTCACCTCCTCTGCCAAACCACTGCTCCCTCCCTCACCAACACTCACTACCCCTCCCCCCTGCCAATCCATCGCCCCAACACTCGCTACCCCTCCCAATCCATGGCCCCTCTCCCAGCAACACTCACTCGCCGCCCCTGCTCCTCTGTGCGGTAAGCATGTCGGTAGAGACAGGAGAAAATGGCTCCCGCTGGCATAGTCTCGCTGGTCTCGTTCCAGCTATGGGCATAGCACAGCCGGGAAGCGTCTCCCTGGCATTTCCGGTACAGGACAGGGTCCAGCCTAGAAGAGAAGAGTCTGTGAGCTGGGAGGAGATACCTTCGTGTGCTGCAGCAGCGTCTTTACACCATCAGCCAATCACCGTACAAGACCTGCGAGCCCTCCGCACCGCAACAATGGAGGGAGACAGACCCCCCGTCCTCAGCGCGTATCACATGCACAATATAAACACCGAGGACACCGCTAATAAACATACAGGGGACCAACAACATCTGCCCACAGCCGGGATATTCCCACATACTTCCAGTCCCGGGAGATGAAGTACTGAAGCTCCAGCAGCCGGTGCTCACAATCCTCCACCATCTTCTCTGTATACAAGTGCTCCATGAGACAAGACAGGATCCTGGGGAGAGAGGGCGGAGAGTGACAGCAATATACCACCTGCCCCTGCGTTACACAGCCCGGGAAGCAAAGGGCGGGGAGTGACAGCAGTATATCCCCTCCCCCTGCGTTACACAGCTCGGGGGAGAGTGCGGGGAGTGACAGCAGTATAGCCCCTCCCCCTGCGTTACACAGCCCGGGAATCAGAGGGCGGGGAGTGACAGCAGTATAGCCCCTCCCCCTGCATTACACAGCCCGGGAATCAGAGGGCGGAGAGTGACAGCAGTATAGCCCCTCCCCCTGCGTTACACAGCCCGGGGGAGAGTGTGCGGGGAGTGACAGCAGTATAGCCCCTCCCCCTGCGTTACACAGCCCGGGAATCAGAGGGCCAATGACATAAGAATGTACGAGGTGCAGTGTCCTCTCTCACAGACCGGCCAATCAGAAATACAATCATTGTTGCGCCTGTGTGGCCCCCGCTCAGCACTCACATGGGGTCTCCGGAGCGGATGTGCTTGCAGGCGGTCTGTATGACGGATTCACACGCTTCATTGAGGGCCCGATCTATGCGGTAATCCGCGCCCGGGTCCGTCTCCTGCACTAGTGTCTGTAACTGTATGGAGGGATAAGAGGGGCGTTAGACAGCGGCACAGAGACAGATGAAGGACGCGGCTGGACGCAGCGCTACTCACCGCCTGCTGGCACTTCTCCGCTATGTTCCCCTTCTCGCCGCGCACAACCTTCATCAGGCAGTGCAGGGTCCGCCCCTTCCTGTGCAGCCCGGCGCAGCTTTGCTCTATCTCCGCCCGGCAGCTCAGGATAATCTCTGGGCTCAGAGAGAAGTCCTCCATCAGCATGCGCCTGTAATCCAGCATCTCTCCTTGACACTCGCTGCTCACCTGGCGGCCTGGAGAGAGGAGCAAGACCCAGGGTGGTCAGTCGCCGACCTAAAGCGCTCACCCCCCCCCACCCCCGAGAATACCAGGGGTCCCCCCACCTCGGTGCACGGCAGACTCCAGACACAGGAGAAGGTAGGAGAGCCGAGCCTCGCGGGAGCGCGGGTGGTTCTCCACATTGCAGCGGTACTTCTTCAGGTCAGCCTTGCAGGATTTGGCCAGCGAGTAACTGACCTTGTAATCCTGAGCGATCAGCTTCTGACGCGTGGTGAGGGCATCGCGGCACTGCCGAGGACAGAAGAGAGGGTGAAGGCAATGCTACAAGGGGCCTGTGGGGGGCGCTAGCCTTCTCCGCAAGACTCACCCGCTCGCTCATGGATTCCTCAAACTTGTGGTTGAAGAGACACTTGTAGACTCTCCCTTCACCAGCCTGGACCTGCCCAGAGAATGAGAGGACTCAGCAAGCGCCCACACACTGCCTGACACACGAGACGAGCATCGCGCTACAGACCGCACACGGTAACTTACAGTCTCACAGAACCGCTCGCGGTCATCCCGGCACGCAAAGTAGAGGTGTCTGTCCAGATGGAAGTCATCGGATGAGAGCTCGGCTACGCGTAAGATGGCCTGTTTGCATTTATCAGTGAAACGCGTTGGGGGGTCCGTCTCCTCCGCCTCCTTCACAATTCCTTTCTCCAGGCAGGATACCACCTCCCCCTGAGAGTGCGGATCCTGTGCAGGGAGAACAGGGCTGTCACATGTAGACACTTCATACACTGCGGCGTAACTACGGGCATCGCCCTCCTCACCTTCTCTCCAGGCCGGATGCTGCCACATTTCAGAGCGTTGATTTCAGCCTTGCAGTCCTCCATGAACCCGCAGATCAGCCGGAAGTCGCTGTAGATGATTGCCGTCATTTTGGTAATGTACTGGTGACATTGGTATTCGGTGATGTTGCCGCGGTGATCGACCAGACAGGACACCACGTAGCCCTTCCCAGGAGTCTCCTCTGCACATTCCTTCAGCTGCGGAGAATCACAAAGACCCTGGTTACACCGATAGACCAGCGCCAGAGCCTATGCGCCATCTCACCGGACACTCACCATGGACAGGGTGGACTTGCAGATCTCCTTCGCCACAGACTCAAACTTTATGTCCTTGGTCAGGTTCAGCTTGAAGTTCCAGAGCAGCTGTGAAGAGTGAAGAGGGACGTTACACGGGTGAAGCCTCAGCGCCGGATGTTACACGGCGGCAGCGCAGAGGACAGGACCGACTGAAGCCATTGTATGACAGCGGCCACAGTCCATGTCCCTCTGTCAGCTCCACGGACCGGCGGCGTCCCGTGGAGCTGACAGAGGGACATTGCTTATCGGGTGAGGAGATTCCTGTTTATTACCACCGCATTTAGCCCTACTGCTAAGTCTCTAGATATTATACTGCCACTGACAACTAGTCTGTCTCCTCGTTACGATCTATACATTCCCTTCATTAATCATCACCATCTTTTGCTATAGCGGTTAGACCTCATCCCGCTATATTCCACTTTTGTTTGAATGGAGAAGAATTCTTCATTATCCGCACAACAAATTGATACAACAAGAATCATCTCTAATACAACACAGTCATTGCAGACATCTGGGACATTGTTGCCATTTGGCCTCTAAGCTGGTGAATGACTGTGATTTGCTATTTAACACCTGCATCTCCACACTGGACATTGTGCAATTGCTCTACTTTTTAGGAGATATTGATCTGG